>JAAXLI020003931.1:0-10034 GCA_014621495.2 Entosphenus tridentatus | reverse complement strand
AACAACAACCGCCATTCGCCACTAAGTGGCGGTGACGTCACCACGACGCTTGTGCCAGGCCAAGTGCACCTTGAGGCCACGTGAAGTGTCGAACGCCCGCTGGCAGGAGGTCACGGGGCAGACCCAGCAGGTTCCATGGGACGACTGACCGAGATGACCGAGATGACTGGCTGATGCACCACCTTTGCCCCCTACTGTACCAACTTGCTGTGCTTTAGCCACCCGGCGCTCCGCTCGTTGTTGTGAGCGTCGCTCCTCCGCCCTACGTTGTTGTTGGAGGGCGACTGCCTCCAACTGCCCAGTAGCGTCCTTCACGAGCCTCCTCCACTGAGGCCGATCTTGACACCGCTGGTACCAGTCATCGGCAAGTCCACTCAGCTCTACGTCCTCCTGTACCACATCACTCCATCTCTTCTCTAGCCCGTGCCGCGCCCGTTTAGCCCCCTCGATCCGGCCGAACAAAAGCTGTTTAGGCATGCGGTGGCAGGGCATACGGGCTACATGACCCAGCCAACGCAGCCTTGCCTGCCGGAGGAGCTCACACGCACACACACACACGTGCACACACACACACGTGAACACACCACACACACACACGTGCACACACCGCCACACACACGTGCACACACCGCCACACACACACACACACACGTGCACCCACCGCCACACACACACACACGTGCACACACCGCCACACACACACACGTGCACACACCGCCACACAAACACACACGGACACGCGCGCGCAACGCGACTGTCACCGCCGTGCCCACAATGGCATTCCGGGGGCAGTCCGGCTTGTGCCACCGCGAGGCAGGACGCAAGGAATCTCCTCGCTTGCCCTCGTTCATCTGCGTCTCTCTGTCTCTCTCTGATCGTTGTCCGCGGCGTCACGCGAACAATGGCCCCATCCACTGCCGACACCTTTTTGTCCGACAGGCGTCTTTGTGTCCCTGTCAATCACGCAAATTGCCGAGAAGGGGGTGGGAGGGCGATGCGGTAGGGGCACGATTGGGCATTGGGGGTAGAAGGATGGGGGTGGGTTTGGGATTGGATGGGGAGGGGGGGTGGTGCCCTTTGGTGATGGGACGGGGTCAGTGTGAATGATGGGAAGTCACACAAGACTCGGAGGGGGTGGTGGTTTGGAGAGGGTGAAGGAGGAGGAGGGGGTGTGTGTGTGTGGATTATTTCATGGCAGATGTAAAGCTGAGAGCGTAAGCAGGAATAATAAAACAATATAGAGAGTCAACAACGAGCCAAGCAAAGCCAGTCCGTTAAGGGAGCCTCGCTACGGACGGATGCAAGTGTGCGTTTATCTCGCCAATTCCCACTCAGCTTGAAAGCGGTCGCAGTGCAAGTTGTGTCCGCGTTGTCTGTCCGCGTGTCCCGTCGTCTCTCTGTAACATGGGACGGCACCCTCGTGTTCACCTTCTGAAGCGCTCGCTCGTCACCGTGGCGTGCGCGATGACCACCACCACAATCACCATCACGTGACTTTTCTTTCGTGTTGTGCGCGGTGCTTTTAGCGCCATGACAGCGCGTGGATTTGTAGCGTTTATTTTCATTTGTTTTGCTGGTGACTTTGTGTATTTCATATCGAAATCGCCTCCCAGTGCCTTTGCTGCTGGCGGCAATAAAAGTTGTTTTAAAAGTCAAAAGTGTGTAACATGGGACCGCGGTAACTCTCGAGAAATCGATGGGAATTTTGAACGAAACTGTTGCGCAATGCCGCGTTGATGACTTCACCCTGTAGGGAAACCGGTGGATAATGTATGAAAGGGTGGCCAAAACACCTGGAGCGACCACATCATAGCTTCAAGGGATACTTGCAAGAATGGAAATGCGTATTGGCGTGACAGCTATACACGGCGACTATCACATCGCGCTAATTAAACACTTCCAAGGACAAACGCATGCTGCTGGAAAACGAAACTTTTTATTTTACCAGGTAAGGCAAACTGAGCCATATGGCTCTTTTTTAGAAGCGATCTGGCCACAAATGATAGCTCAAAGAAGTGGCTTTTCACGTGAATATGTACAGCAGCCAAATGCCCCAAAAGCGTGACGTTGATTCTAAACGTGCTGGGGAAAACCGGAGTACCCGGAGAAGAATCCACGTGACCATGGGGAGAACATGCAAACTCCAAATACGGCATGCAGGTGTCAGGGTCGGGCTCGAACCCACGACATCCCACATACCAGGCGAGGGAGTCAACATCTCGCCACCTAATTATATTGCGGGTGTAGTTAACATTATTGTTATTTATTATTGGGGTTTTACTGCATTTCGATTGTATGTGTGCTTGTGTGGGTAGTCGTGGTGACGTCACCGCCACTTAGTGGCGAATGGCGGTTGTTGTTGTTGTAGCCACCGTGTGCGCCCCGATGGAAAGCTATCGGTAAATTATATTGTATATTTTAGATATTTCCCCAACTTTTTTACGAATTGTGTGACCGGATTCGTGTCATGAGCCGAAGGCGTCTCGTTCAGATCTGTCGCAGAGCAGCCCGCAGAAGCGGATATCACAGAGCTACCTCTGAGATCCCGTGTGGGGCGGTAAAGCCAAGCTTGTTTGCGGGTGCTCGGTGGAATATTAATCACATCGCTGGATTGTGAGAGGCGGCGGCGGCGGCTTGGAGAAGCCTTAATCCATCAGTGGATTGACCATGGCTGATGACAATCATGATGATGTTACATCATGGGACCTCCTTTGCCAGTACCAAAATATGAGAATAGGTTTTTCCCCTTTTTTCTGGCAACAAAACAGTTGTGCTGAGATGTTAAAACACCAAACTGAACCCTTTAACAAGGAATCGTGTCTGCACTAACCACAATGCTTGTGGTCAGACTGCAAACAAAAACATACTTTGATAATATATGCATTGTCTTTGAACCTAGCCTCAGAAGAAAGCTGTCTCTGGTGTGGACCAATCAGTTTCAAAGACAATGAATATATTATCAGAGTATGTTTTTTGTTTGCATTCTGACCACAAGCATTGTGGTTAATGCAGACATGATTCCTTGTAAAAAGGTTTCAGTTTGATGTTTTAACATCTCAACACCTGTTTTGTTGCCAGAAAAAAGGGGAAAACCTATTCTCAGTAATGATGATCATTTGTTAAATATCTATCGTATTTTATTATAAAACCGTTATCAGCTGCTTTGGCTGGGTCACCGTTTAAAAAGTGTTTCTTAGTTCAATGAGCCATACTCTAAATGCACTGACATGTACCACAACCACCACCACAATGCACGTACCACCACCATCTACCACCACCATGCTCCTGCCACCACCGACACCACCACCATGGCAGTACCACCACCACCACCACTACGATACCACCACCGTTCCAACTAGTTTTCGCACACGCTCTCTCTCTCGTCTCGTATGAAATGGAAAATGACAGAATTAGGCTGCGGAGCAGAGCGCTGTGCGCATGTGTGAGTATGTGTGCGTGCGAGTAAGTGGAGCGGTGGCGCAGTGGTTAGCGCACTGCACTCTGAACCAGGAGACCCGAGATCGATTCCCGCTCACGGTCAACATCGGTGACGCATATTTAAACCGGGCCTGGGCTTCCCTTAGATCTGCTCAGCCTAAAATGTGCACCTTGTGCTGTGTGTAAAACATCAGCGCTGGGAAGATAAAGGCGGCCGTCGGTAGTGCTGGCCACCCAGCCCCTTCGCTAACAGCACCTGCCTCAACAGTCAGCTAAAGGCCATACGGGGGAGGGAGGGGGGGTAATATCTCTGTGATGATAATGATGTATAGAAAAAATTTAATGAAAAAACAACTAAATTAAATCATGATGTAGAGTTGATGTGTAGAGTTGATGTGTCTGTGTGTGCGTGCGTGCGTGTTTTCTTGTGTATCTGTGTGTGCGCATACACACATGCGTGTGTGCGAGCGAGTGGTATTGGGCTTTGAGCTCGCAGAAGATGTCTCAATTGGATTCTCTTTGAAACAGAGAAAGGGGGGGGGAGAGGGGAAATCTCGTACACCGATAGAATCGGACACAAAAAGTGAACGTGTCCCCTTGCTCAAGCGAGCACTGGGGCAAAGCACGCCTCCATCCTTGCTCATGAGCACTCATAATCGCCGCAGACAATAGCAGTGAAATCCTGGGTTCGACCCCTGGGTCTGGGTGCTTCTCTTATCTTCGAGGAGTGGCTCTTAACATGGGGTGCGCGCACTCCCTCGGGGTGCGAGATGCCCTTTCAGGGGCTGTGAGACATGGCCAGATTTGTTTCGAAGGTAAATCATCGAAACACAAATTAAGCACGGGCATGTAAGTTCAACTACTTTGTATCGTTACAGATGTTTGGACGATTGAGAACCAAAGGGGTGCAAGGCTGCATTCAAGGGTAAGAACCGCTGTCTTAGAGGGTTCATAGTGGCCGGGTCAGAGACGTAAAGTCAGCGTCGTTGAAATCTTGGATTTGAGTCCTGGTTTCAAGCCCTGGGTCCAGGTGTCTCTCATAGGGAGTTCATAATGGATGTGTCAAAGACACTGGGCCAGTACCTACGAAATGCATTAACCATGTTTCTTTTAATATTATGTGTTCATAATTTGTTCAGTATTTTTATGTAGTATTGTCCATTGTTTAAATATTATAAAGTACGTTTTTGGGTGAAAAGGGGTAACTTCAAATGCTATCGGAACGAATTAAACCTTTTAATCATGTATTTCCTACCCTCGTTTAACGACCAAATAACCAAACGACCAGTTTCGTCCAACAAATTACCATCGTTAAGAGGGGTTCTACTGTATAACTATATATATCCTCTTTCATGGGATTCATAATGGCCATGTCAGAGGCGCTGAGCCAATACAGAGACACTGGGCCAAAACAGCTGAAAACCGAGCTCCAAACCCTAAGTCTGGGTGTCAAGTTAATAGTGGCCGCGTCACTGAGCCAACACCACTGAGGAAGGCCCAGACCGACACGGCGTGCGGCGTGGCGAGGCTTTCGTCCAGCAGTGGATTGTGTCCTGTCCTGCCCGAGCCTAAGGTACAATATTTGCTTTTCAATTGCGGTCACTGTGATGCCTCTGACACCTCGAATTCGCGTGTCCCTCTTCCCGTCTGCGTAATTCAGAGCGTGCGCGCCTCTTCTGCGCTTCCCATGCACACTTATCAGCGGTCGTTCCACGTTATTTTGCCATTATCCTCCTTTATTGAAAAGCGATTTCTTTAGAACTGCTTTTTTTGCGCTCAGCTTGTCGTCCTTCCACTCGCGCCTCCGATTAGCACGGTCGGATACGTACGGCGCGAAAGAAGTTCAATATACATCCATGCATGCGTACGGCTCTCATCCGAACGTCACAGCTGGCAGTGTGCACTGATTGAACAATTTTACTCTGCCAAATCGCTTTGCAGAATACGCGTAAGAGCAGTGTAGAGGTCTACATCCTGGCTATGGCTAGAACCAGTGACGAGTGGGTATCCGAACAATTATCGGTCTGCCTCTGCCACCTTCACCAACGCACACTGACCATCATGGTGAAGTATGGTCAAACACCCCCCCCCCTCCCATGAATAACTCGGTGTGAAGAGGCATTCCACCAGCAGTGAATTTGCAAAAGGAATGTACGTTATTATATATTGGGCAATTAGTGTAGCTGTATTGTTTTCATGTCTTAATGTCTCACTCTATAATTGCCGAAACGCTGCAAGGCTGGCTTGGAGTGGGGTTTATTGGCGTAAAGCACTACCACTGGTATGCAGGGTATGTCTATCAATATTCATCCGATCTTATTGTATCCTATATTCCTATAATCCTGCGGTCAGGCTTAGAACAATATTAGGACAATGGCGCTCAAAAATAATTCCCGGAACATCGCAGGATGGTAAGAGGTGGCGCCATCGGCCTGGCGAGGCCCTCATCCAGCAGTGGATTGGCAAAGGCGGTAAATCATTCTTCTTATTCTTAGGTTTTTTTTCATTAAAGTCACGTAGGTAAATTTTTTATAATAATAAAATAATAATAAATGAAAATAACTACATTAAATCACGACGTTTCGGAGGCAACACAAGTCTCCGTCTTCAGGTGGGACCGTCACAGCCAAATTTACTGTATCAAGTGAGGAGAAATCCCAGAGACAAGATCTTATATACTGGTTAAGTGGAGGGGGGAGGAGCTTATCCAAATGAGAGGGGGAGGAGCTAATTTAAATGAGGGGGAGGAGCTTATCTAAATGTGGATCCTCCCCCCTCCCCTGAACCAGTATTTAAGATCTTGTCTCTTGGATTTCCCTTCACTTGATACAGTAAATTTGGCTGTGACGGTCCCACCTGAAGACGGAGACTTGTGTTGCCTCCGAAACTTTCGTGATTTAATTTAGTTCTTTTAATTAATTATTATTGTATTATTATTATTTTTTACCTACGTGACTTCACCGAAAATAACCTAAGAGTATGAATCCTTGCAGTCACGAAAGCTTCAAATCTAGAAATCTTCTTATTCTTATTATTAATTTGTTGCCACACCACCATGGTGATCTGTGTGTTTTCCATAAGCAATAGGTCATCGGAAAGGTCTGAATGTCATTATTAAACGACACGTGTACCTCGGCAGCTATGCCTTAATCTCTTGACCCTGTGAATGACATCGCAGCAGCAGCACCAGCCAATGCCAAGCCTGTGACGCCTGGAGAAGTCTGATTGACAAGTCTGTGGCTTCACTTGTGGAGCAGTCGGTGACCTTGATGGGTGCCGTGCTATTTCTGCACGGTCATGTTGAAGTGCGGTCCACATTGAATCCTTGGAGTTTTAATGCCGGCTGCTGAGCACAGGCCCCAAAGGTTCGAAACACCAAGGGGTCAGCCAATGGTAAATTCTGGTGACCTCCAGGTCACTCTTGCAAATGGGACTCTGTCCTGGTCTCTTGAGTTCTCACCTGCCAAAAAATATATATAGATAAATAATAATGAAAGATGACAAAGGGTAATAATTTACTCGCTTCTTGTATGTATGTTGAACTTCTTTCGCACCGTACGTCGCCAGCCGTGCTAATCGGAGGTGAGAGAGGGTATTACAAGCCGGGTGGTTGGGGTGGTGGCTACGCCGCTGCACGCGGCTGCTGCCTCTAAATCCAGTGCTGTCGAGGCAGCAGAGAGGGTTGGTGGATCACTGAGCGGATTGTGTGAAACTCCCTTCCCGTGGGCTTCGAGGGGGTGCAGTACCCTGGCTCGCCAGAAGGCAGTCCGGCAGGTGGACTAACTTCCGTCCTAGATTTGAAGCTTTCGTGACTGCAAGGATTCATATTCTTAGGTTTATTCGGTAAAGTCACGTAGGTAAAAAATTCAAATTAATAAAAGTTAAATAAAATAAAATAAAAAATAAAAATCACGACGTTTCGGAGGCAACACAAGCTTCCGTCTTCAGGTGGAACCGTCACAGCCACGACAGCTGTATTATTTTATTTTACTTTTATTAATTTGAATTTTTTACCTACGTGACTTTACCGAAAAAACCTAAGAATATAACTTCCGTCCCTTGACTTAAAGCTTTCGTGACTGCAGGAATTCATATTCTTGGGTCTTTCGGTAAAGTCACGTAGATAGCAGTGACGCGCGGTGAGGTCAATGGCTGGGGAGGCACTGGCTAGTGTCAGAGACAGATTCACACACTGAGGGGGTGTGGCCTCACTGAGGGGGCGTGGTCTCACGGGAGGGGGCGTGTTAGACACGTCCCCCTCAGTGAGGCAGATGTGATAGCTGCCTCCCCTGATGCTTTTTCATTGCAGTTTCATGACGAGACCAGCGAGCTTAAATATATTTATACACATACGTGAAATAGGTCACCTGGAGTATGGAAGGCGAGGACATGAAATGAAGGGGTCTACAAACATTACATTGGTGACATACTGAGATAGTGACAGGCACGCGCTTATTGCCCGCGCTCCATCCAGTTACTGAGGGGTTGCGCAATCAGAGGGGAGGCTGAGCTCGTCGCTGCCTCACCTCTCGTTTCTTCCTGTATTTGTAGCGGAGCTCTGCAAATTTGGCGATTTTCACTGTAAAAATGATTTGAATCGTACAGAAATGACATTTATAACACAGATCAATGGAAACATCTTAATATTTATTGTCTTTGATTATTCTTTTTTTTACTTTTCGTAACAGCTATTTTCATTTGAGTATGACAGGTGGGGCTCTGGCCCCCTGCCTCCCCTGACCGCACGTCCCTGGTAGATAGGTTCAAAGAAAATAACAAAAATAACAAAAAACTACGACGTTTCGATCGCAACACAATTAATCGTCATCAGGAGAAAAAAAGACGATTGCTTGTGTTGCGATCTAAACGTAGTTTTTTGTTATTTTTGTCATTTTCTTTGAACCTATCTACGTGACTTTACCGAAAGACCCAAGAATATGAATAACTGCCATCTCTTTTCATTTCTACGGGGATCGAGTGTTGCCCCCTCACGCACGTGGGCTTTGGCTGAAGACATCTTAACAAATAAACCCTATATGGTAGGACCCTCCCGAAAAAGAGTCAAACGACTCAGCATGGCTCTCACGGATAAACATATACGAAATTTAGTTGTGTGCCCGCTATATGTGCTACCAAGCGGCACTCTGTAGGTAGTACGGGGGAGCTTTATCTCAGTGTTGTGTATATATGGTGAACTTCTTTCGTACAGTACGTAGCCAACTGTGCTAATCGGAAGTGCTGGGGAAGGACGACAAACTAAACACAGCAAGTAGTTCTAAAGGAACGCGGTTTTCAATCGAGATTTCAAAGTGCATAGCTCCAGTGGCTTCCAAATATCGGAAGGAAGAGCGTTCCAGACGGCTACAGCAGCGCATCTGAAAGTGCGTGATGCGGTTACCGTCTTTCTTCGATGGCTGGCCAAAAGCTGCTGCTGTGAGGATGACCGGAGTTCGCGTGATGATGGTTTATTCTCCTTGACGAGATCGGAAAGGTATTGTGGTTCATTTGAATGTATGTATGCAACGAGGATAATCAGGCACTAGTATCAAAAGTAGCATACGTTACGGGCCCCGCACTTTCAAGGGCCCCACGCTAATGCTTTCAAGCTATCAATTCCGGTAAAGTCACGTAGAAAGAAATTTAATAATAATATAAAAATTTGAGAGAGAGACAAAACATGAACACGGAGACACACAGACAGAACACACGAGCAGAGAGAGACTCACACAGAGAGACACACACATAGGCACACCCTCAAAATTTGCAATCTTTGGAAGAACATAATCAACCAGGTGGGGTGTTGAATGTTTTGTTGGCCAACTCTCTGTGTTGTATTGCATTATATTTCCTAGTTCACTATGTTTGTTGTCTCATTCATTTGTACCTGATGATGGTTGCTTGTGTAGCAACCGAAACGTCGTATTCTATTATTATTTAATTAAATTTCTGTCTACGTGACTTTACCGAAAGAACCAAAGAGTAATTCCTGCAGTCAGGAAAGCTTCGAATCTAGTTTTCTATCAATTCCGATTAAGTGATTCTGCACTTGCTCTATTACCATAGTACTATACCGCCTTCCAACTTTTATGAACGACTGGATGTTTAAGGTTAAGATTTGTCGTATTGTCTGGCTGTATAGCAAATGAAAAAATACAATTACTTTACTATGCAAGTTAAACATTTGTGTGTTTTAATATTTACGTGTGTTTTTTTTATTTAGGACCCCTTTATAACAAATGCTACAGGCCCGGCACTAGCTTAAAACGGCACTGTATGAATGCGTGTTAAGCAGTGCGAGAGCCCTGTGCATGTTGTATACAGTGCCTGTGTATGTTGTATACAGTGCATGTTGTATACAGTGCATGATGTATACAGTACGTGTTGTATACAGTGCACTGTGCATGTTGTATACAGTGCCTGTGTATGTTGTATACAGTGCAGGTTGTATACAGTGCATGTTGTATACAGTGCACTGTGCATGTTGTATACAGTGCATGTTGTATACAGTGCATGTTGTATACAGTGCCCTGTGCGTGTTGTATACAGTGAATATTGTATACAGTGCTTGTTGTATACAGTGCCCTGTGCGTGTTGTA
>JAAXLI020003929.1:0-10036 GCA_014621495.2 Entosphenus tridentatus | reverse complement strand
ATGCTCTGGATGTTGGTCTCCGTAGGCCGTCACCAAATTCACACCGTCGTGTGACGCAATGATGCATCCTGCCGCAGGGCATGAGCTGCTGCTATTGTCGCTCCACCTGCTTGGCAGACGAACTCTCACTGTTGTGGCTGCTACTCCATCAAGAGTCTCCACCAACCAGCAGCCATCACCTTATTCAATGGCACAGTTGAGCGTTGAGGTCCTTCAACCAATCCCAGGCGGCGGTAAGATGTGTGTGGATGGCACACCACGTCGGTGATGCGTTTGATGTTCTTAGGTTTTTTTCGGTAAAGTCACGTAGGTAAAAAAAATAAATTCATAAAAGTAAAATATACAGCTATCGTGCTGTGACGGTTCCACCTGAAGACGGAAGCTTGTGTTGCCTCCGAAACGTCGTGATTTTTATTTTATTTTTTTATTAATTTTAATTTTTTTTACCTATGTGAATTTACCGAAAAAACCTAAGAATATAAATCCTTGCAGTCACGAAACCTTCAAATCTAGAATGCGTTTGATGGTTTGGGCTTTACCACAGCCGCAGACGTATCCTTCTCAAGCCCCACTTAATTTTTTTTCGTCTTTTAAAGAGTCAATATGATGCCTCTAACTCTCAATCCGTACTGCTCCTCTTTCTGTCTCTATGCACGTGTCTCACCACGTTTCTCGACATCCATCCTCGAGGGTGTAGTTCATTCATTCATCGCAGGAGGAGGTGCCATGCCTACAGACGGCACGACTGCGAACGCGTCCGAGGCAAGTCCCGCATTGCGGTCTGCTCCTCCTGCTTGTTGTTGTTGTCGTCGTTGTTGTTGTTGGATGTGGGAGGTCCCATTTCCATCGCACCCCACGGGGAGGGGGGAGGTGGTGAGCTCCTGTATTCCGTGGGGTGCTCTGCTTCGTGGGGTCCCGACTGCCGGGGTCACTGTTTACATGACCCCGCGTGCCCCCCCCCCCCCCCCCCCCCCCCCCCCCCCCCCGGCCAACGTCTCCGGCCTTGCGGGGGGGGTGGGGGGGGGCCCCCCCGGGGGGGGGGGGGGGGGGAAGGGGGGGGGGGCGGTGGGTGGAGGTGATCGCCTATCCCTTGAGACCTTGCTAATTGGCATTATATTGATATTTACCCCCCAGAAAATACATCTAATGTTGTTGTTGTTGTATTAACCTAAGGCCCTGTTTGCGAAGATTGACATTTCACGACCGCTCGCAACCTTGGAAAGTGTCACGATCTGCGTCGGGCACGTACGTGGCAAAAAAAAAACGTTAAGCGGCACGTAAAAGTTTTGACGTTGTTTCAATTATCTGCCCCCCCTCCCCCCGATGTTTTACTTCTTACGGCTCCCCCTCCACTCCACGGCTTGGCTGCCTGTGGAGCATCGCTGCAGCCGTAGTTGTTCGCGAAGGTGTTCTGTTTTTTACTCTACAACAAAAATAATAATCAACAAACCTAACCGAACGCTTATTCAAACAAACCGAGGCGCTGTGAATTGTCAATGCCTTGGGTTGAGGGTTGGTGAAGAGGTTTACCAGCTCACTGCTAAAAAAACGCAGTTGGAACCTTTAAAGTAGCAACTCTGAATTTAATAGTATTACTGTACAACACACTCTACTTCTGTGTCTCAGTTATATTTAAAATTCGTTGTTAAGAATAAAATTGTAGAATTTTAACATGACTAAATTTTTTTAAAGAATGTGTTGAAGTTTTTTTTTTTATGTTGTGAACTGAAGTATCTGTTCATCGTTACAACCCCTGCAGAATATCTACTTGGGCACTATTTAAAAAAAAATCCAGACTTTCTTTACAACAGACTCACTGCATTACCAACTGTCTGAGTGCAGTGAAGGGAACCGCGTATTGTTTATTTTTCCTTTTACGAATTGTTGTCAACGTTATTGGTAATTACTGGAAGTTATACACATTTGCTGGCCTTGAGAGACCTCAGAATGAGACGCATCTGGTTTTGTTGTCAACCCGAGCGCGCTTGACTAAAGCGACCCGTGCTCCTCCGCCGCATTAAAAACTTGATCTCCTGAAGAAGGCTAGCAGTGGAGACGGTGCAAACTCTGCCACGTGTGCCCACACCGTCACACGAGACGTGCGATCTCTGGGATTGCAGTAAGGTTGGGTACAAAAGCCAGCGGCAGTAGAAGAAGCAGCAGCAGCAGCAGCAGCAGAGCAGCAGTGGCAGCTTCAATTGCACCAGCAGCGGCAGCAGTAGCAGCAGCAGCAATGGCAGTCGTAATCGCAGCAGCAGAAGCAGTGGCAGCAACGGCAGTAGCAAGGGCTGACCGATGTGGACGGTGGAGAGAAAGTGGCTTTTGTCTCTGGGCCCGTGAGATGAACGCCAGATGTGAATGGCAAGTGTTTGGCATTATCTC
This sequence comes from Entosphenus tridentatus, assembly GCA_014621495.2. Taxonomy (NCBI): domain Eukaryota; kingdom Metazoa; phylum Chordata; class Hyperoartia; order Petromyzontiformes; family Petromyzontidae; genus Entosphenus; species Entosphenus tridentatus. The sequence continues at coordinate 7,654 of JAAXLI020003929.1, read as the reverse complement.
TTACCTCGCCTAAACCGAGATAACACTCATCTCCAACCACCCTGTCCACGCAGGCAAGGCCTTTTTTTCGCCGTTCTTGCGCGGGTTTTAAATTCCGGTAAGGATACACAAAATCATGACGTGTTACGCCCTGGGAGAGAGTGTGGGAACACGCGGACACAGACACCCGTTTATACCCAGCTGTGAGTAGTGTAAGGCGTCTCATTAGTGCGTGGGTGGGTGGGTGTTGTTGTTGTCGTCGTCGGCGGCGTCGCAGCGTTCAACCGGACAGCTGGCCTCAACGTCCTCCGTTGGCTTGGAGTTCGACTTTTATTAGTTTTATCCGGAATGAATTCGGTTCCCGAAGGAGCTTCCCAGCGCGTGGAGCGAAACGTCGGGGGCATCGTGCCGAACTGCGCACTGGAGAGATCTCCACCGATGGCTTCCTCCGCCCCCACCCCGATGGCTAGACCTGCTCTGTGTTTTAAATCGAACATCGACAGCTTGAATCTTCCCCCCCCCACCCCACCCCTGCCGCAGCCCCCCCACCCCCATCTCTCTCGTGCAATTGTCGGAGGAGCAGTAAAAGTGTGTGGGATCGGATGCAGTGTCTCGTTCCATGTGGAAACAGCAACATCTGTCCTATTCATTGTTGTTCAATTCACCAAATGTGTATGTGTACCAATGTGACCAGCGGCGCCGGGTCATGCGCGCATTACCTACAGCGCCTTTGGAATCCGTCCTGTTGGGCTGGGCTCGTATTTGGCTGCGCGGTTGGGTGCGCCAATTCCTACGAGCTAAGGTTTGTTCATTCGAGCCTCCGAATCTCGCCAAATGATTGCCCCCATATATTTTTGTGCTAAATTTATCGATGAGTAATAATAATAATAATCCCATGTACAAAGAGCTTTTCATCAAGTATCTCAAAGCGCTGCGCAAGGACACAGCAGCAGACACTCAGCATAACAAGTATCCTATGATAATACATTTACTAAATAAACTACAAGTTTAATAAGCGGAAGCGTATAAATAGGCTTTGAGACGCATTTAAAAAATGTCCACGGGCTCAGAGTAGGTCTCTTTTGTTACACATGTTTTATTCCCATTGCACTATTGGCATCATCTCGCAGGACAGGGCATTGCCCCGATCGCGTTTGGCAAGTGAGAACGGCCAATGGGAAGTGGATAGCAGAGAACTACTTCTGAAATATCTTCTTCAGGTGGCCTTTTAATCCACATCAAGCACGCCGCATTTTGTCATGCTATGAATATGCTCGCGACGCTGTGAGTCGAGCTGAAATGTTTACTACCCAGAGTTTGAATTTTCTCGAAATCAGTAAAAGTAAAAAACAACACACATTTGACGTGGTCTTTTGACGTGGTCTTTCATTTGTGCAGCCATTGGTGACCGCACTTGAGAGCATTGACTCACTGCACTTCAGAACCTGGCTTAACCATGGGCGGCTGAAACTCAACTTCCTTACCCAGGATCACAGCCATTGCCTGCTTAGTTCTCTGAGCCATACGACCAATGTAGTATCGTAGTGTGATTCATCTCCTTGTTATGAATTTTGTTATTACGAACTTCTTTTTTTCCTGCCTCAATAGCCAACACAGCGACTTGAGTTGAGTCAATGAATGGGTTCCAATAAATTGTCCCCTCCAGTAGGTTTGGCCGCTTGAGCCCATTGCTTGGGATTTGGCAACACCGATGCTTTTCCGAGATCCGACAATGGAGACTCGGTCGCACAACCGGCGACTTTCTTTACCCACTGCGGGAAAACATCTCACAGATCCACTCCGCCTCTTCCGAATCTCTCCACTGGACGTGAAGACTTATTGCCGTAAAACCAAGTTATTCCTAATCTGGCTGTCGCCTGATGAAGGAGGTTGTAATTACGGGTGAAACGTCGTACTCAGATTGGAAATTTTGTGGCTTTGCTCTCCAACACACCAGCGTTGCTGTACTAGTAACGAATTGGCATGTTCTGTTTCCGTGACCAACCTTACTAATTGTCTGTGTCGTGTGGTGGCGGGTTTAACGATACGTTTATACATCTACGCGATCAAACCCAAAAAAAAACCTGTATTATGGAAGTTATTCCTCCATACGACGTTGTCGCGAGTGATGAATGCGGCGGCGAGCTGCTGTTTTATCGCTTATTGGCAATAACAAAGTTGTTTTTCTTCGCAGAAATAACTTGCAGCCGATGCTTGTGGCGGCAGTGAGACCGGCGCTGGTGGCTCCGAAAAACGGACACTCACCAGCACCTGCAACTGATTATCCTGAAGACTGGAGCCAAATTTGGACCTCGTGCGGAATTTTCGCCTCCCAAGTTCAGGATTCGCATCAAAATCCTCGCAAACATACTCACATTGTCGACATGCACACATGCATGTTGAACCTCTTTCGCACCGTACATGTCCAACCATGCTAATCGGAGGTGCAGGGGGAAGGACAACAAATTAAACACAAGAAGCACTTCTAAAGAAATGAATTATGACGTTGCATCGCGCCAACAGCCATCCCCTAAAGCAGGGGTGGGGAATCTTTTTTCTGCCAAGGGCCATTTGGATATTTATAACATCATTTGCGGGCCATGCAAAATTATCAACTTAAAAATTAGCCCGTTATATTTGGTCAAACGTTTCATTAACTCACCCATAATGCGATGGCTGGAACTGCTTCTCTTTGGTGAGGCGTGTGATGTTAGCTGGTATTGATGATGTCGCTACTCGCAACTGTTTTTCCAGGTTTGCTCCTAGATTTATTGAATTTCGAGTCCCGCCTGCGATTGCCTTGGCAGAGCCAGACCAAATGATTTTGCGGGCCTTATACGGCCCGCGGGCTGGACGTTCCCCACCCCTGCCCTAAAAAATGGATTTTTGAAACGATGACCTGCCCGTCATTTGCAAGGAAGACAGTAAAATCGTCAATACATTTCCAGTCATTTTCAATCCACAAATCGGTGATGGAGCTCTCCCCCATGCCCTATCAGTGACCACGCTTCACCGTTCTGGTCTACGCGGGTTGGCGAAGAGTGGAGGTGTGGGGACCGTTTAAAATGTTGCCTCCTACCCGTGGGAATTACATTCGTTGTCCATTACGTGGCCAGGCATCAGTGGTAAGCGCAGTACGTGCAGTACGCTTACCACTGTCCGTCGTGACTGGGGGAGGCGGAGGGGGGGAGTGACTCAACTTGCATGGGTTTGGCACTGGGAGCCTGTGTGTGGTTCGTAATTTATCTGCGGTCACATTGCTCTTTCTCCAGAGAGTCGTTGTGGAGAATGCCCCCCCCACCCCCCCCCCCCGGGGGGGGGGGAGGGTTTGGTGGGGTATTTGCATCTAACGATCGCTGTCTTATCTCTAAGGATACTGTCGCAACAGGGCAGTGTTCTTCATTGTGTGGTGGTCATGATTGACACACACGCGTCACAACCAGGGGGAGCGGTAGAAACCGGTCCGGACCGGTCGGGCCAACGGCAGTTGGAACCCCTCTGAGGGGAGGGGGCTGGGGGAAGCTACGATCCCCCAGAACCCCGCCCCTCAGGGAGAAAGAGTATATAAAGTGGGTCCCTGAGTTAGTCCGCCTCAAGCCGAAGCCAGAAGCCGCCTGGAGAAGAAGACCCAGGACCCCAAGCTACCGACGTCCTTCTAAGGGCCGGGGCTAAGTGCGGTGCCAGTGGTCGAGAGGATAGGACCCTGAGGTTCCCTCGGCCTGATGTCCTTCTGAGGGCCAGGTCCGGACGGGCCAGTGGTCAGGGACCCACCGGGCCAGCAGTGGGTCAGCCTCCCCTAGGTCTGGCCAGCCGGAGGGCTAGAGTAGTCAAGAGTTCTAGGTACGATAGCCCGGAGGCTGTACCTCCCCAGGTTGTGGGTGGAAGGGGCCATTACCCCTTTGTGTTAGGGTTTAAGTGTAAACTGTTTGGTATAATAAACCGTGTTGCCTCTACGAAGACTCCGTCTCGCTACAAGAACATTACAATTGCAAGGCCCGCGGGCCTTTAGTGCAGCCCCTAACTCCGGACAATACACGAACATGTGAAGACACCCCGCTCGCAGGCGGTGTGGCGGCCCTCGCACCGATGATGTCTAATTGGCAAAAATTTGTCTCCCCTCTGAAAATGAGTGAAGAACGCTGCCGATAGGAGATGGTGGACGACACGAATGAGTGACGACTCAAACTAAACTATACACATTTTTTTGTTTTAACCAGATAAGGCCCACTGACCTATATAGCTCTTTTTCAGAGGCGACTTGGCCACACATGATAGGTCAACAAAGAAGCTGATCACGTGGAAATTTATCGCAGCCAAAAACTCTCAACGCAGGATTCTAAATGTGGAGGCAAAACCCCGAGGACGCGGAGAAAAATCTACACGACCACGGGCAGAAGACGCAAACTCTAAATGTACAGGCGTTCGGGTCGGGATCGAACCCAACGACCTCCTGTATATCAGGCGAGGTAGTTAACATCTCGCCAGTGCTAAGTGGAACGTTATATCGCCGGCCAGTGAGAGATGACGATGTATCGCAAAGGTCTTCATTCAGCGCTGTATTCAAGTTTATTTATTTTAACCATGATGAGAACTCAAGAGACCAGAGTCGTCTCATTCACACGGAGTGATCTGGGTTAGCAAACACGACAAAGGCAATCAAGGTTAAAACAAAGCATAGCTGTGAAGCAAGTCAGAAATCGGAGCAAAAACAACAGAATAGGAAATCGGAGACTAAAAGGAACTTCGTAACAGAAGAAATCGAAAAAAAACTGTGCAAAAAACACAATAAATTGGAAATGCAATTAACGTCTTGTGACAAAAAGTTCCCTCGGGCAAATCGGTTGGAAAAATCATTCCTGGTAGCAAAAAAAATTAGTTAACAGAAACGTCTAAATTTATTTTTAACACGTAGGCTTTTGCGACCAATATTATCCATAATAGAGGGTGTTTTTGGGTTAGATCGTATAAATATAAATTTGTTGTTAAATCCGCCACTATCCGACGCAGCCAATTAGTAAGGTTTGTCACTTAAACAAAACATGGCAATTCGTTATTATTTCAGAAGACCGCTGTTTTGGAGAATAAACCCACGTGACAAACCTTACTAATTGGCTGTGTCGGGTGGTTATGTGGGTATAACGACACATTTATATTTACACCATATTACCCCAAAACATCCCTCTAGTTTGGATCAAAATGGATATCGGGTGATTCTTCACAATCGTGTAAACAATCGGGGGTAGGTTTCTTCAATCCATCGCCCCTGTCCTACCCGGCAGTATAAATGGGTACCACACATCGGATCGGCAGGTCGCGTGTGGTGGTGCAAAGTGTGGGTGCCCCCACCTCCTCCCAAGGCGTCTGGCCAGTGTAGAAGAGTAGGCCAATTATAGCATCAACGAGAGGGACTCGCTTGAGCTCCATCGAGTCAGAGGCTCTTTCGCAAGCAGTGGCACAAGCAAGTAATTTCGGCATTGCACCTTTAACCATTTCACTGTGACAATAAATTCCAGACAACCGTCGAGGATTGGCGGTTCATGAAGATGCATGTAGAGACGAGGTTTTATGGGATATTTTTTTTGGCCCATTCTTGGACCGGAAGCCGCGTGCTTGGCTCGGCATCCACCGCCGCTCGACCCCACCGGGAGCTGTCGGACGTGAACGTGACGTCGCTCCACGCTTCTTACGGCTCCCACGGCGGCAAGTTGAGACACGTGTCCAAGCCACCCCTTGCGAGACAATGCGCACGACTTTCTGAGAAATTCGAAAGGAGAAGAAAAAACCCCCCAACGCGCAGGCAACACACGCCAATTCCCACGTTTAACTTAACGTGTTTTCATAGGCTAGAGGGGAGCCGTGGGTTCTGAAACGAGTGATCTGAATTTGAATCGCGGCCATAGCTAACGTCGTTGGCAAGTGACATCCGAACCGGTTGGAGGCCTCCTGCACCATTCACCGACTTGCACTGTTCAGCATGGTGAAGTATGGTCAAACAGCTCCAGCGACTGAAATGGCATATGGGGGGGGGGGGGAGGGAGGGTGGCACTTCACTCAGAAATGGATTGACAAAGGGCTTAACATTGTTATATCGGTGAGACATTTGACGTGTTTGAAACACAAAGCTTTTGAGCCATTGTATACATTCTCTTACAAATGTATCTGCCGAAGTTGGTGGCTAACCCGAATTCCATAAAAACATGAAGGATTGATCAGATCAGTCCAAGATTGTGTTTTTTTTTCATACGGATCGATCCATGTGATCCATGTGATCGTTCGACGAGAGCTTTCAAGTTTCCTTCAAGGTTTGCACTCTTGGGAACAGTGCTACAGTCACGTTGCATTAAAAAATGGGAGCATCACTCCACAGTGACACTGCTAACGAACTGCAGAGAGGCGTTTTCAAGTCTTCTATTTATCATGAACGAAGCTTAAAGTTTCTTCGACAGTGCAGCACACGGAAAGCAAGATGAGAGCTGTTCGCTTCCTGGCTTATGTCTTCCTCTCACTTGCAGCGAGAATGTTGCACCTACGCCCTGCTCAACGGTTACTGCTGACCACTTGGTACCTTTGAACCTTTGAGGCTTCGTGCCTGTGTTTATCAAGCATTGTTTAAAAAAAATAATAAACGTCCTCACCTGACCGCTAACGCCACTCGGCCAGATTAAAACAACAAACTGAGGGAGAATATTATCTTGGGGTTTTTTGTGCTTTCTTGAATCCGGTGATGGAGCCGACAGGAGAACTAGACCGTTTTTTTTTCCTGTACAGGGCATTGCGATGCACACACGATGCCCAGCACATGGCGCCCTTACGATAATGAACACTTTGTCAGTGGCTCTAACAGCGTGGACAAAAACATTTACTCCAAAAAAATGATGATTTCTGGGAGTGTGGCCAACAAAAGCAAAAACATTACATTTCATCTGCGCCTGGGAAATATCTTGTTAATATTATTTTTACTTTTTTAGTTTCCGTTTTACCGGTTTTTTTATCGAACCTTTCTGCTTTCTAATGTGAGTCTTGCCGAAGAAGGCACACTTTTGCACAGTCGCTCACACAGCAGTGTTTGCCACGCAGCGGGCGGTTAGTTTCGGCATGCACAGCATGGCAACGCACGCCAGGCGTGTGAAGATTCGTCGATTATAGTTGATTCTTACGCCCATGATGCACGCATAACCTTGCACACGTGAGCGTCAATTTTTCTTTTCAGACGAGACATATACGTACGTAATTTTTTTTTAAATATTACATTCTTAAATTAAATCTCTTACCCAAAATCATGACAATTGAAATTAATTGCTGGGGTGGTTGGGATTATAAGCTGAATTCTCGCAACATTGCATAGGTGGGCCATTGAGAAGTGTGCGCCTCATCCTCCAATACCGATCGTGCCCAATTCGCATTGAATGTGGGCCACTGACCTTTCGCTCAGACAACCACGATAGCTCCGTTGATTGAGCAGCTGGGGTGGGTGGGTGGGGGGCCGGAAGGCACCACTCAACCATAAAGATTTAACGTTCAAAATGCGCCTATCACTTCCCCCTTTGGGGTCTTCGCCGCTTGGTGGGAAGTCGACAGCGGTCGCGATATGGGGCCGTCCATAAATGACGTCACGCGATTTTGGACGATGTTTTACCCCCCCCCCCTCGTCACACGGCGTCACAAAAAGTCAGAC
>JAAXLI020003927.1:0-10041 GCA_014621495.2 Entosphenus tridentatus | reverse complement strand
CAATCAGTAACGCTTTGTGATGTAGTCAACAACGGTTGTCCGATTGGTAGCTTTCTCCCACTGCCATAGGAATGTGGAATTTTCACTTCTGGCTCAGAGTAGTAATCGGGCGATGAGTACCGCATTGCCTCAATATCTATTTGAGCCGGAAATCACGTTGACCTTGTCACATCACGATCTCTCTGCAGTGAGTTGGCGGAGTGGGCTGAGTGTACAAGGCAAATATTTAAATAATTGACTTATGTAGCCTCACTGAGGGTTTTTCATTTTAAGATGTTGGAGGAAACCAGAGCACCCGAAACAACCGACGCGTGCAAGGGGGTAACGCTCTATCCCCGTAACAGATGGCGATTGGTCCGCTCGCTGTACTGCCTCTTCAACGTCACGGCTACGTGGCAGCCTAGAGGAAGCCCCCCCCCCCCCCCCCCCCCCCCCCCCCACCCCCTCCCACCCCCCCTCCCCCCCACCTCTGTGCTCCTGTGGACGTCTCCCGTTCTCCTCTCCCCGGCCGAGTCTCCGCTCCCCGTGGAAGCGGATCCATAATTCACGAGCGTAATGAATAAACAAGCGGCCGAATAAATGTTGGAATGCGTGGGGTGAATGAATGAATCGAGGGGGCGCGGGGAAGTCCGTCGCGAGCCACGGGCGAGCGATGGGCGAGCGAGCGAGCGCCCGCGGCGCGTTCCCGGCGCGGCCTCGTTGATCTAATTAACCCGTTCCCAGGTAGAGACGACTGCAGGTTGCAGGGTTCGGGGGGAGGGTGGGGGAGGGGGTCCCATCCGACCGCTGAATCCCCGAACGCGCGAGCGGCTTGGCGTTAATTGTATGTAGAGAGGCGCAGCGTCGCTGTCAGTAAAGACGTTGTACTCACCGCAGAGAACCGTAGCGACACGACCGCACTCTGCGATAGCCGGTGCCAAACTGTGCCACGCTCCCCTCCCGCACGGCCTCTTACTTCCGGTTCCATTCCAATGACGTACACGTGTATACACGTGTATACGTGTATACACGTGTATACACGTGTATACACGTATACGCGTGTACACACGCGTATACGTATGCGTGCGTGCACGTACGTCATCGGAATGGGAAAGGGTTAACCTGCACGGGCCGCAGGTTGATTCCTGTAACGCGCAGCCGTCAGCGACTCCGCCGTTAGCGTCTCTGGGGAGACTGCACGAAAAAAAGTGAATTTTTTAACATTTGCTGAAAACTTTCTCTGCTTTGGGAATCATCTTCCCCCGCACCTCCGATTAGCACGGTTGGCTACGTACGGTGTAGAAGAAGTTCAACATACATACACGCATCGAGTCATGGTAAATCCACCGCTGGATGATGGCTATCTCAAACAACAAACCACCTCTCACGAGCCTGCGATGTTTAATCATCGACTCCGCACCTGCACTCGAACGGATTCCATCGCTCCCATCTCTTCGGTTGACGTCCTCTCTCAAGGGCGCGTCACCACTCCTCGGCTAGTCATAATAACTTGGTATAATTAACGAGTAATTGACTTGATAATTACAGGTGGTTATTGTGTATTACAACAATCGTTGCTTCCCCCTGGAAGTCTCCGGCATGAAGCCGCGATGACGGAGACAGGTCGATGAACGATAGCAGGGGAAAGTTGACAAACGACCGTGAATTCAATTTAGCGGCTTTCAGCAAACCCTCACCACGTCCACCGTTAACCGCTTCATCGCAACGGGAAGCCTGCATCCGCTGCAGGGCCGACGTTTCGGGCACGGCCCTTGTTTGCGCACGAAAAAAAACCGTATCCATCTGAAAGGGCGATGCATTTTGACGTTTGTTTCAATAACTGAAGGAAGAATTGACCGCGGGCCAAAATCAGAAGCGCCTCGTGTGTACGTATATATATACATTGTACGTTGTTATATTTGTAGAGGGAAGCTGCCGTGATATAAAGCTTAGCACGCAAGACTTGCAATCCACAGGTCGCCGGTTTGATCTCTCGGCGCGGCGGTCGAAACGATCCGAGCTTCTTCAATCCTCCCCGCAGCTCGGCCCGCCCAGCGGCGTTTCAAAAGGGGAACGCCGCACGGTTGGGCCGGCGTGGAAGAAGAGTGGACCAAACAAAAACCTTCTACAGGGGCTCTCCTATCGAGCTCCCTCCGGGCAGAGGTTCTATCAGCTGTGCGGCGCGAACGAGCAGTTTCAGGGCCGCGCCTTTAGCCCTTCTTGTACGTATTCTCGTAGAATAAATGAGGCGGCGGCGGCGGCGTGGTCTGAATTTAATAGAGAAGAAGGTCAAGGGTTATTTTGAGTCAGCGGGTTCCCTTGGCGCCACACACGATGACTCGCTTATATATGAATTTCCTTTACGTGCGATTCTGCACACAAACACAAAAGCGGGGAAGGGTCGGCGTTAAATCAAAAAAGCGCGCCCATTTAATTAGGAGGCAGAATATAAATGGCTTATTGCCAGCCGGAGGTGTGGGTCCATAACTCACGGGAGTAACACCTGCACCGGGGTTGTCTCGCCGGTGATTCACCGCTCGCCGATTACATTAGCGGCACCGCGTCCAAACCAGAGGACCCCCCCCAACCTCTCCTCACTTCTCTTATGACCATCAAAAACCATCGTCATCATCACCATCACCATCATCACCATCGTCATCATCACCATCATCGTCATCACCGTCATGACCAATGATCGTCAGCCGTGATCGATCCACCGCTGGATGAAGGGGTTGGGGGGATTGGAGGGCCCCAGAAAACATTCCGTGAGAGATGAAGCCCTGGGTGTATGCGTACGGTCCCACAACAACTGACAACAGCAGAAACCCGGGACCTTTACAGGAGACGAAACAGACTTCTCCCGTCACAGCAGCAGCAGCAGCTGCCGTCAAAAAAGAGGAATGATCCTGGGAAAACCAGGACAGGTGGCAACCCCCATAGCGCGACGACACCGCGTTTCGCGAGCAGAGGAGGCGTTTAGCGATGTTTGTACGGCGATGCATAATGGATTAATTCACGGTTTTAGATTTGCGAGCGTTCACGACGCGCCTGACGACGAGACGAGGGGGGGGGGGTCCCGTCCCGCCCTCGGTGGGAACGTCGCCGGGGAAATCCGCCGAATCGTTTCTCAAACCGCCCGCGCCGACGCAACTGGCAGGGCGATGTCCATCGCGCCGCCAGCTATCTGTGATCCGCACTCTCTCTCTCGATCTCGCACCGTCGCCCCTCTGCCGCTGTGGTCTAAAACGCCGCTCCGACTCTCAGGGGGCATTGCCGTGGCGTGCGTCACAACCCCCCCCGCCCCCCCCACAAGCGGTTATGGGGGAAGTTTATTTTAGTTGCGTTTTTCTTTTACTTTTCACGACGAACCCAGGTCCTGAGGCCCGTCAATTTCAAAGTGGCCAGAAACTCAAACAAAACTCCTTTCCGCCGGAGGCGACAACTGCTTCGGCGTGATTGGCAATGCCTCAAAGCCGCGCCCGCCTGCAGATCTATCCGGGGCCTAATTTCTCACTCGAGATGTTGTGGCCGGACTAGAGGAGGCGTCACGCCTCGAGCAGTGGAGGCAGCAGCCGCAGCGAGAGGGTATGTAACCTGCACGTGGCGTGCCGGGCGCGGAAAGAGTTTTTGCCTGGCTCGTTGGAGATGAAGCCCTGGCAACAGCCCCCCCCCCCCGCCACCACAGCATTCGAAAACTGCGGCGGCAGCGTCCGAGTCGATCATCCATCGTCAGCCGTCCGGAGACGCGCCGAACAAGAGAGGGCGAGAAGGAGACGCCTAAAAATAGAACCCGCGGGCATTTCCCCTTCGAGGCAGGAGAGCGAGGGGGCGCGTCCGCCGCTTGACGACGAGAAGGATGGGGGGGGGGGTCCCATCGTTCCTCGCTCTTCACACGTATCTCGTGGGGGGAGGGAAGGGGGGGGGGGCAACAACGCTGCCGGGGCCACGGCGGTGGAGGGCGAGGATGCGGAATTTCAATGTTTTAGGGGGCTCCAGCTCTTTGTGCGAGAGTTTACGCTCCGGGGTGGGGTGGGGGGCGAGAGAGAGTGAGAGGCTGTGACTGTGTCTGCCCTTGAAAACTGCGGCAACAAAGGACTTCTCAATATTAATGGCGAGCGCCGAAAGGCCCTCTTATCGCCACGACTGTCATTATCGTCAACGTTATTATTATTATAATTGCAATCATATTTGTCATTTTAAACACAGCTGTCCGGTCACGTGACGTGGCTTCTGTTAGTCTGCGCCTCTTAAACACTGGCCGGCATCAGCCGCGCTCAGACAAACCGCGTCTCGGTCAAAATGTTGCGAAGCCGGTGAGCCGAGCTTGACTCCCTGCCAACGGCTACCGCCAGCGGATCCGGCATTGCGCCTCGATCCACTTCACAAATCCGCCGCTGACCAGCGCGGGGAAGTACGGTCGACGCACTGTGGAAAAGCCTTCGTCCAACAAATGGATTGATTGACAACGGGGCGGCGCGTTGAATAAAAAGCTCCCGTGTTTGCCGCGGGGTCCGACATTCATTCATTAATTTCTGGGCGTTTAAAAAAAAAATCTTATTTCTACATTTTCACCGGCAGCTGTCAGTCACGCGCTCGACTCACCGGCTCTCGCTCGCGAACACAATGCGACATTCTTACCTCGGGAGGGCCTGCCTCCGTGCCTCTAAATAAAGGGAAGAATTGATTTATCGATTGGGGGTAGGGGAGGGCTGGGGGTTTGGGATTCTGGAAACGTGCCCAATGCGGCATGGAGTCACCATTGTCTGAAATATTACGCTAAGCGATGTTGGCTCTCATCCGCAGCGTAGCTCATTGTGCTGATGCGTGTTCGCAACATCCATTGGATTTTAATAACACCGAGTCGGGGCGCCCCCCCCCCCCCCCCCCCCGGGGGCGCCCCCCCCTCCCCCCCTTGTAAACTGTCCTCTTCGAGCGTTGTCAAGCTCTTACCGAAATTAATTTGCGTATATTCCGACATTAATTTCGCCAGGCGAGCGATATTTCTCATCGCGGGGGCGTTTGTAATTGTATCAGGCTCGCGGATATTTACGGACATGAAACATACCTTTTTTCCCCGAACTTCAGAATCAGAATATTTATTTATTCCAGCAGGAGAAATCCGATGAGCTATGAAGCTCGTTCTTCAAGGGCACGGGGTAAGATCGTTACAACAAGGAGCAACAAAAAACACGATAGTAGTGCCAAGTACAAGTAACGTAAACAAAGCACGTACGATCGTAACCCGAGGATTCCGCAAGAATGCAGCCGTCTAAAAGTTAAAACGGCGGTGGCGCGATGCGATTGACTTTTCTCTGTGCATCGGCTTGTCGTCGATTCTCACATTCCTGCCTGGAGATCTGTGAAGAAGAACTTCACAGCCTTCGTCAGAGTTGCGGAAGTCTAAATAAAGATTCTGATTGCCGATTCTGACACCCGCGACACGATCACCAAAACCGCGCGTGGAAGGATTGACCGCACTGTGTCCTGTCGGTGCACGTCACGCGAAAGATTGGCGGGTGGCACTGGGGTGCCGTTGGTGCGCGAGCACAACGAACGAAATGACTCCGCGCATTCGCCGATGACTCCGTGGCGTTAAAAGGAATTAAAATGACGCAATGGGTGACGTTTCGGGCAACGTCCCTTGTTCACATTTCACGAGCTCTGCATATAGGGTCCTTGCCTGCAACGTCAGGTAGCATTGTTGATGAACGCGTAGAGTTTTACGTTACATTTGCTGTCGGTCCACGTGACCGCTGCCGCCACTGGAGGTGGCTACGATCGCCGCAATGTGCAAAAAAAAGTCAACTCTTGAGCCTAATCGCAACTACATTAGGAATTCATAGAACCGTGAGGTTGGTGGGTAGGTGGGTGGATGGGTGGGGGGTGGATGCGTGAGAGGGGATGGGGAGGTGGAGGAGCTCATTACAGAGGCACAAAAATTAATTACAGTTTGGAGTCCAATGGAAGAAAAAAAATCGCAAGTGTTTAACAATGACCTATTTGCTCGACGTTAATTAACTCCTGCGGCTGAGAGTGTTGGAGGTGCGGGGGGGGGGAGCCGTACCGCGCGGGAGGTCGCGCCATATCGCCAACTCACACCGTGCCGAGATGAATCCACGTGTCGCTCTCGCACAGGAAGCGACGGTCGGCCAGGGCCGCCGGCGAGCTCTGGTCTACGGATCCTCGGGTTTCTCGTCGCTCCGACGCGCACGACGTCTGCTGTCGCTTTCGCGGTCGCGTCGGCGACATTTGGCTGTCGAATATCTACGCGGGAGTGATGTGCTCCTGGGCAGGGTAGAATTTATTTGAAAAGGACGATCGTGGAAAGTGGTCAGTCATTATGAGACCTCCTTTGCCAGTAGCAAGATATAGTAATAGGTTTTTACTCTTTTACCTGGCACCAAAACTGACACCTGTATACAAGGGATCATGTTTGCAATAACCACAACACTTGCAGTCGAAACGCAAACAAAAAGAGACAACTCTGATAATGATATGCACTGTCCTTGTAATTGATTGGTCCACACCCGAGACGGCTTTTCTTAGAGCCTAGTCTCACATGGTGTTGGACCAGATGACGCCAAAAGGCGCACGTGGTCAGTCAGTTTAGAAAATAAAAACTATCAACTTTAACAATTTAAATTCTTCCCGGTGAGGCCCACTGAGCTTTGTAGCTTTTTCTCAGAAGCGACCTGGCTACAAATGAACGTTCAACAAAGTGGCTTATCACGTGGAAATTTATAGCAGCCAAATACTCTAAACTCATGTTTCTGAATGTGGAGGGGAAAACAGGCGGGTTAGGTTCGAACCCACGACCTCCTGTATACCAGGCGAGGTAGTAAACATCTCGAGGTCAGAGAGTTGATGCCGCTGAGATTCTGCGTGGGAATCTGAGCGGCCGCCCGTAGCTACAAGTGGGCCCCTCGCGAGCAGCGAGCTGATGCCCGCAGCGGGGTAACCAACGATTGCACGAAAGAGCCACCCGGTGTTACATTTGGCACTGCGCTTAATTTGGACAAATTACAGTTCCTCGATATGTATAATATCGCCTTCGATTGCGCACGCAACAAACATTGATCTCCGCATTAGTGGCGGTGGGAAACCGCCGCCCCCTCGGCCGTGGATGAGAGGCACCTTCAAAAGAAATTCAGAAGCGGCTGTCGTGGCCGCTCCCCCTCTGCGGATCGTTCACTCACGCCGAGGGAGGCACTTTTGCTCCCCGAGAGATCAGAACGGATCCTTCGTCTCCTGACAAGACGGCAAGAAAATTGCAGAAGACTCCAACCATTCCCCTTGTTATTTTATTGCTCACTTTTGCGACGATCACCTTCGCGAGGCGCCGGACCGACTCGCGCAGCGGGCGCGCGCGCGTGCAGCGCATTCGGAGCGAAACCTCTGCAGAATTGCAAATGCCCCTAATCGGGCGTGAAACAGACCTCGAGCCGGGCTATTGACCGTGGGCGTGTGAGTGGCGGCGCACCGCCCGGCGCGGCGTGCCGTGACGGATGGGCGGATGCGCTCGGGCGAGGGGGGGGGGGCGCGTCCATCCCTGACAGAGCGAGCGAACTTCGGCACTCGCTTCACGGCGCGCCTCTCCCAACCCCCACCTCCGACCGTGGCTTGTTTCGTAGGCGCGTCCCATGAGCGCCCCGTGCATTTCCACCGGCGGCACCGTCAGCGCGCCGGGTGACCATCTGCGTCTGCGGGGCTGCGTCGAGAGTGCGGGGGTGCATTGCGCGCGTGCGACCGCAGTGCACGGGGTAGCCGTGTCCGGCGCAGAGAACATGACACAGGTACATACAGCGACCCCGCTGTGGATAGGGGGATATTTCTGGTTTGCAACTTTGCCAGCTGAATGACAGCCGCTATTACGCTTAACCAACCCCGCCCCCCCCCCCCCGGCTTTGAACGCAGATTCCACAGGGCTGACATCCGAGTGGGCGACTCGCGGCTCGCAGATCAATGGGCTTTTTGATGCCCAGGGTAGCCCCGGTTTTCTTTTCCATTTAAATCCAATCGGCTTCCCTTCGGCCACCGGGCTGAGCGAGCAGGGCAAGCGCGAGTGGCAGAGGAGCCGCGGACTCCACCGCCTGCCACCAGCCCCACTGCCATCACGCGGACAACGGCCCCAGCCTAACGCCACCACTCGCCCCTCCTCCCTCCCTGCAACTGGTTCTCCTTCCCCCGCGCCTCCGATTAGCACGGCTGGCTACGTTGCGGTTCGAAAGGAGTTCAACGTACGGTCCACACGTACATCCTGAACCCAGCCCGCCAGCAGACGCGCGATCGCTCCGATGACACCACGCACTGCGAGAACACGACTCCGCCACGCGAGCGGCCGCCCCCCCACAGCTGCGCCCATTGTGCCACGCGGCTTGACGCACACGCGGCCTGTACGGCGCACTTCGTCTCGGGGGAAAGGGGGGGGCAGTGTGGGGGGGGGGGCAGCGATGACTAAACGGATGTGATCAGAGAGCGGAGGGGGGGAAATGTGGCGGTGGTGCCACCTTGGTGGTGTCCAAAGCTGCTCAAGGTTATCCCCCCCCCGCCCCCCCCGCCCCCCCCCCGGGCCCTCCCCCCCCGCCTCCCCCCCCGCCCCTCCCCGCGCCCCCGCCCCTCCTCGAAACACAAACACTGAAAATTCCATAAAAAATAAATATTTTTAATTGGCTTATCCAGTCTGGGTTCCAAAAACACAATTGTGCAAAGTCGTGCGCCGGGTAAATATGATAACAGTTGGCACAATCTATGTCTTGACAAAGTCCTTCCCCTTGGCACCCGTGACTGGGAATGGGAAGTGATTGGAGCACCCGGCCAGCATGATAATTATTGTTGTGTACCCAGGCCGCGCTTTTTCTCCCGAGGGACCTGGCTGTCATTACCGACTGCATGTGCAGGCAGTGGCGTGGCGGAGCTATTGAGTGCACAGGCACTGCAACTGCGTTAGGGCCCCTTGGTGGTTGCTGGAGGGGCCTTGCTGACAGATTCCAAAGAGGGGAAAATTGAATAAGCCCCCCCCTCAATCCCAGTTCCCCCCCACCCCACATACGCATACATGGACAAAATGTTGTTAGCGGAACATTAGGGTGTGTGTGGCAGGCACCACGCCACAGCGCCTTTCTCTCCCCAATGACTGATGTTGACACACCGCACCAGATGCTTGTTTAAGGCTGAGCATCAGTTCAGATATTCGTCACCAGTGTTGGCCGAGAGCGGGAATTGAACTCGGGTCGCTGGGTTCGTAGCGCAATGGGCTAACCACTCGACCTCCTCTCAAATGCTCAATGCAAGTCAAGTACACGTGTACACATAAATACAAAGATCCCCCAATTAGCCTTAACAAGTGTTGTTAGCGAGCACCTATGAAGGATGGCACGGCACACGAGGAGGTGGGTGGCCAGCACCACGCCCGGCCGCCTTTGTCTCCCGAGTGGCGATGTTACACACCGCACCAAGTACTCATTTGAGGCTGAGTCGACCTAGGGGAGGCCCAGCACCAGTTCAAATAATCGCCACTGATGTTGGCCGTGAGCGAGATTTTAACTTGGGTCGCCGGATTCGTAGCGCAGCGTGATAAGTGGAGCATGACCGCTCCCCAGACGCGTACACACACGCGCACACACACGGCCGACCCAAACACTCACTCGATTCGATCCGATTGAAATGAAACAAACGGTAATAGAAAACCCTTCCAAACAAACGTGCCGGAAATGTCGACGCAAACATCAGTTCCGCGCCACGGCTACGGTCGGAAAATTGCCAGAGGAATTTCCGTCACCTCGGCGAAAAGACGGGGAGGGTTTGACCCCCGTGACCTCGGAGACTCAGGCCCGGCGTCCGAAAGCGCCGAGCCCTTTGCCCTCTCGTGCGGCACCGACTTGCCACGAGTGCTAAACGGGCTTTATAAAGTGCTCTTGACTAACGGGAAGCAATAACAAGGCAGCCGTGTGTACCCCCAGGGCTACCAGGACTGTTTTTTTTAATACTGTATGCGCTGCGGCTTGTGTTCCACGCCGAGCAGAAGCAGCTCGTGAAATCCCCGTGGTGCCGCGTGCCACCACC
>JAAXLI020003926.1:0-10042 GCA_014621495.2 Entosphenus tridentatus | reverse complement strand
ACACCTCACACACCAAACACACACGGAACTAGACAAAAAACATAGCCCCTTCTATGCTGGTTTTAATCCAGGCAGTCCTCATGGGGTGACCTTGCCATGGTTTCCAGGACATGGAAGGGGCAGCTGACCAAGGATGAGAGAGCTAGAGGGGTCTGGTACAGACAATTGACGAAACCTTCCACGTGGCAAGCCACAGGGCCACTCCTGTAAAGAATAAGAATGGTACTAAAAACTTCGTGAAATAAACCCATATTGACACAACATAACGTTGAATTGCTTGCAAGTGCTGTCTGTGTTGGGTAAATGTGCCTCGGCTCGGATGTGAGGTGTCCCAGCTGTGTGTGTGGCAGTACAAGTGTAATGAGCGACTTCCACGACACGTCACAAAGAGGAATCTTCGTCTTTATTTCTCACAGTGGGCACAATTCAGGCCAACACTGGTTCTTCCTCTCACTGAATATAACTCTCGGCAATAACACCTCTACTGGCTGCACGCAGAGCCGATCACTCGGCGTGGTCCCCTCGCCCTCACTCGTTTCGTCGCTGGATGGCGGCATGATGATGATGGCGATGGAACCATTCAGGAGATCTTCCACGTGGCCGGACGACGGAGAGAGATTTCGGTGAACAGCGACACAGCCATGACCCAGGACCCCACACGAGCCCCGAGCTCCGGGTCCGCTCCCCATTATATTCTCCCAGGTGTGGCTAAGCCCCGCCTCCAGCCACGCCCTATCGTGACGTAGCTAAGCCCCGCCTCCAGCCACGCCCTCTCGTTGAACCTTCGAGCAGGTTCCCGGAGCATTTCGGCTAACCCCACCTGTTTGCTTTGCCCCAGATACGCCTCCTTCCCTGATTGGCTGTTACTTCTGTGCATGTACCCGTAAATGCCTTCACAGGGCAGCAGGTGTCACTTTGTCATGTCAACAGGTGTAACCCTGTCATTACACAAGGAAAAACATATGAGAGACGTTTTGGGAAATGGTCCTACAGAGCAAATACAAACAGTGGTGGGGAAATATATTCAGGTGAATCGCCTCCTGCACAACACTGCCACTATACTCCACTGCACCTCTGCCCCTCTGTTCCCCTTCTGCCACAGTAGTTGAAACAAATAGTTGAGTTTCTTAAACCCCCCTGCCTCTGTCCACCTAGCAGTAGAAATGGGTATGCCACAATCGAGCAGCAAGGTGCGTGTGGTGGGTTAAAGTTTGGATACTCCTTCCTCTTCTAAAACATCTGCCCAATGTGGAAGAGTAGACCAAAATATCGTCTAAAGGGACTCTCTAGAACTTGGTCTTGTAGAAATTATTCCTGCCACCAGAGGTATGAGAAAGCAATTGCAGAATTGTGCCACCACTCAAAAATATAATTTGTTTTGAAAGAGTATTCAAAGTACGCTGCTGCTCACGATACAGGCTGCTGATTATGTATTTAACATGGGGGAGGGGGTATTTAGAGGTGGCCCAGTGACCCAGAGGTCATAGCAATGAACTGGCACCACGGATTACCAGGGTTTGAAACCTGACACCAGCCAGTGATCAAAGCAGGTTCTCTAGTCTAGCAAGTTTAAGAATCTCAGCCCAGTCGGCATTGACTGTGTAGTGGCAAAGCATTTGCTGCTGGCAAAAAATAGGATCTGTGGCGTACGGCAGTCCTGTCGTCAGCAAGCCAGGATATGCACGAGGAGGATCGAGGGGAAAGGTCACAGAGGGGCCCACCAGAACCCGCTCGTAGGTTCCAGAAAGGGGACGTGGCTTGGGTGGAGCGAGTCCACGCTGACAGTGTAAGAGGGGCCCCTGTGGGGCACCTTGGGGCTGTGTTTGGAATGTGAACCCCGTTGTGCTGCTGTAGTCCATCGTCGCCATTATTCTCATCGTCATCTAAATATCCACCATCTCGGAGCGCCGCTAGTCAGGCAGCCTACCGTCTGTCCTGGCTGAGTAGCGTCGCCATATAATAGATGGACGAAGAATTAAGTGTGTTAATTCCGTCGGTGCTCGTTAATAAATAAGTGCTTCCAACTCTTATCATGTCCGAATTAGTCACTACAACTGCACAAAATAACCCATCACATGGCTGCAATGTGGTTCTGCACTTAATTGGGATAAATTCCATATATAAGAACATTGCTTCGACCAACGTTACTCCTACTTAAAGAACAGGTGGTAGGGTCCTGCTTTTTACTATGCGGACCAGAGGGCACTTGAAGTGTACTCAGAATTAGCTCTGTGATATCAGCTTCAGTGGGCCATTCTCTAACACAAGGCTTGCAATGTTTCATGGCAGGATGGCAACATCCCAACCCGGGTTAAAATTTGGGAAAAATTCGAACATGCGGGTTTATGAATCAAATACGTTGCAGTTTTACAGGTAGGAACAATATGTTCCACACTGCCCACCAGGGATTTTTTGTCTGTCTGTCTGTCTGTCGTGCATAAATAAATATATAATATAAACAGCTCTTTGATTGGTGGAGACCTACTGCCGGGTACGGAGAGGGGAGGTGGCTAAGGGAGGAGGGTCAGAGGAGGGGCCTAAGGGAGGGGGAGTCAGGGGAGGGGCTCTGTGTGTGGGAAGGCATTAGCACTTTAATCAAATCTTCATCGTTACCATAAAACACACACGGGCGAGAAGCCATTCAATTGTTCTTCGTTGGAGAGGACACGGTCATCACCCCGAAACAAGCATGAGAAGATCAGCAATGATAGGGAAGTGAAATCTAAAGGTGAAAAACAAAGTGCTGCAATGAGTCCTGAAAAAAATGCATCTTTCGAACCTATGCAGGTGGATCCTGAGAGATGCGCGGATGTAGTGGATGTAATGAGTCCTGACGACAATTCCTCTTTCGACCCCATGCAGGTTGATAATGAGAAATGGCTGCTGGTGTGGCTGGATAATGAAAGTATTGAATACTTCTGTTAAAGTCCTGGAATGTGCACGTTTGTCTCTCTGTTAGATCAATTTATTAGGTGCAATTGATTTTATCAGTGATTTCCAGGACTACTCCAAGCTAGTGTACTTATTTTAACAAAACCGTTTGATTGCTGTGTGTGTTGGAAGCATTTTCACGGTCAGCAGCACTTCACAGGCATCATCAAACAAAGAGTAAAAATGTTGTCATGAGTCCTAAATGAAATTCCTCTTTCGACCCCATGCAGTTGCATCCTGAGAGACGGCTTGATGTAGTGGAGTGGCTGGAGAGTCACATTCGTGTCTCTTATATATATTTTTCGGTTATTTCTAGGACTCCAAGCTAGAGTGATGTTATGAATGCTCTATAATGTGTTCAGATGAATGTCTTCGTTTTAAGTTCCATAAGTCTTCACTGATTTCAGAATGACAACAATTTTATACTTCGATAGATACATAGCCTTGTCTCGTCGTTGGATCATCGGGGCTGTTAAATGTGTGCTGTTTATTGTAGAAGGTGGCATGTGTTGTCATCTTCTCACAACAATTTTATACTTTGGACGAATGGCTTCAGTAGAAAAGGACGTCAAAGGGGAAATCGACGTTTACGTGTTTGATTTTAAGAATATATTTTAACTGTTTGAGCATGCGTATTAATAAAGATTTCGATACAAGTATTAACGTGAATTTTCTTGCAGATTAATAAAGACCTGATTTGTTTTTAAAGATGACTGATCGTACGTTATTGCTACCATATTTTTCCTTTAAGAAAACACGGACGAGTAGGCATACACGCACGAGTGTGCATCCAAACACGACTGTATATACATCGGTGTGCATTCACACACGAGTGTGCATGTGTTTCTACGAGTTTTAACGTTAATATACTTGCAGAACAATAAAGACCAGCTATGTTAAAGATGGCTGATCGTCCCTTATTGCTACAATGTTCATAGCGAACATGTGTGGAGGCGAGTTACAGGCGAAGCATCTCCATCACACAAGTTTACCCTTACCTGGCAGCATCGTGGCAGTCCGCTGGTCACACTCACTACGTCACACTCACGAGCTGTAGGGGCGGGGCTCTGTCTGCTCAGTGGCGCTGTTTTCATTCATTTAGCTCCACGAGCAGGGAGTCTCATTCCTATCATATTGCCCCTAAATTCTTTTTATGACACAATATATAAATAATTTGTTTGTTCCAAAACATAATCATACACGAGTACACATATACACTCCCATGTACACACACCCACACACGAGTCGGCATACACAGCGCTGTAGAAACATACACGAATGTGCATACACACTACTTCATACATACACACACGAGTGTACATACACAGCAGTGTATGTACAAAGGGATTGCGTTCTACTACACGAACAAATGTGCGAACAAATGATTGTACATACACACATTCACGCATGTACATATCCACATCAACGAGTGTAAATAAACACACGAGTGGACATACACAGAAGTACAGATCCATGCACATACAAACAGTAGTTTACTTGGGTAGCAGTGTTTGGTGATTATTTTCACAGGTTAAGCTGACGATATGAATCTTCGATGCCCCACAACACTGAAGTACGTTATGCTAATGACAGAAAAGCATGCGATTCTAATTCCTTCTCCGTTTCCACTCCAAACGTTTTGGAATTATAACAATATTAGGAATATTGGCCTCATATTTAATGAGTGTATTGAAGTCATAGGTTTAGTTTATTTGCATGAAGTCTTTTTCAAGTTCATACTTCTATTTGCTTGCCATTGCTACGGCACACTGGTTCGGATTATTCTTCCCATTTATGAAATCTCGCTAGAATCATTTGCATTTTTTTCATGAACTTATTTGCATTCAATTGCTATTCAAGGTACTAAAGCTCCTCATATCTAGCAACATACCTAAGCTCATGTGGCCATTGTGCTTAATCATAAGTAGGAATATGCTGAATCATCGTTCGCTTCCGTTTGAATAGGGATAGGCACCTCCTTGAATAATTATGTGCATGTTGTTAGTTTGCACATTTACAATGGCCTGTAAACTGTGATCAATTTATCGGCTTTATCTGTGAAAATAAGTATAACATGTTGCAATGCTGATGGAGATATACTTATACTAAGAGGTGCATGCTTTATGGATATTTTTAAGGACTCTTGTTGATGAAGTTGTGTCTAGACAATGAAGGTTATTGGTTATATTCGATCAGTTAAAAGTGTTACCATTGCTGTTTTTTTACCAATCTGGATGGTATAGATTGTACGCGTTGTTTATTATATTACATTTCAGTCTATATCATAACGTCTCTTGTGTATTTTCACTGCTGTGCATTAACAGTGCTGTGTGTATGTATGCGTGTATATATTTTGCACGTGTTTTCATGGTAAATGCATTGAATGTGGAGGGGTTACCAGCCCCTCGCACCTGTACAGAGACATCGTGGGCCGCTGTGGTGGCTACGAGCCATCCCTCCAGGACATTGCTCACATCCACCACAGAGTAAAATAAATAAATAAATAAATGACGACGTATAATCTAGCTGGATAATTTTTATAATATATCACAACGAAACCTCGTGATATATATTTTTTGTTTATTTTATTTTTCTACCTACGTGACTTTACCGAAAGAACCAACGAGTATGGATCCCTCCAGTCATGAAAACTTCAAATCTAGATTGAATGTAGTAAAGTCATTAGTTGAGTTTATTTGCTTCCATTTGTTTACTTTTGATACGGCACACTGGTTCGGATTATTCTTCCCATTTATGATATATCTCTAGAATAATTTGCATTTTCTTCATTAACTTCCTTGCATTCAATTGTTTTTCTCGGAAGTAACGCTCCTCATATCTAGCAACATACCTAAACGGCCACACCATACACAGCAAGGCATCGGTGTCTGTTTGTGGAGCCGGCCACGCCGGAGCGGTTATATGCGGGGAGTGAACACATGCTTATACATACCTATATGCACACACATGCACGCATGTAAATAACCACATCAATCAGTGTAAATAAACACACGAGTGGACATTCACAGCAGTACATATCCATGGACATACACACAGTAGCAGACTTGGATAGCGGGGTTTTGTTATTATTTTCACAAGTTAAACTGACGATATAAATCTTAGATGCTCCACAACACTGAACGTTATGCGAATGGCAGAAACGCATGCGATTATAATTCCTTTTCTGTTTCCACTCCAAAAGCTTTGCCTCATATTTAATGCGTGTTGTGAAGTTATTATTTTACTTTATTTGCATGAAGTATGTTTAAAGATCATACTTCCATTTGTTTGCCTTTGCTACGGCACACTGGTTTGGATGATTCATCCCATTAATCAAATCTCTCTAGAATAATTTGCATTTTCTTCATAAACTTCCTTGCATTCAATTGTTAGTCTTGAAAGTAATGCTCTCGATATCTAGCAACACACCTAAGCTCATGTAGACATTGTGCTTAAACCTAAATATTAATGTGCATTTCACTGCATTACTGCTCGCTTCCGTTTGAATACAGATGGGCATCTCCTTGCATACTTATGTGCATGTTGTTTGTTTGCATATTTATAATGGTCTGTAAACTGCTATCAATTAATCGGACTTACCTCTGAAATACATCCATAATAGAGGTGTTTGGGTTAGATTGCATAAATATATAAATGTGTCGTTGAAACCCGCCAACACCCGACACATCCAACTAGTAAGGGTTGTCACCTAAACAAAACATGCCAATTCGTCACTAGTTCAGCACATCGGTGTGTTGGAGAGCCAAGCCACAACATTTACAATCTGAGTACGACGATTCGCCAGTAATTACAACTAGCTTCATCAGGCGACAGCCAGATTTGTGAAGTCTTACTGTTTTGTTCCTTATATAGAAAGCAAAAATGTGTTGACCACGCAGCTGCGCTCTTGCACAATGTTGGGGGGGGGGGGGGGGGTTACTGCAGCAATGTACATTATGCGTGTGCATTATGCGAGCCCTTTGAACTTGTTCTTCCTGTTTATTGTGTTTATTACTTCAGGACGAATGGCTTCAATCGATAAGGACGTCAATTGGGAATGATTAATCGATGTTTACGTGTTTGATTTGAGAATATTTTATAACTGTTGAATTCCTGAAAGTGAAATAATGTTCCTAGTTTCTTAACCGTTTGACCAAGCGAATTGATAAAAAATGTAATGCGAGTTTTAATGTTAATATTCTTGCAAATCAATAAAGACCTGATTTGTTTTAAACGTGACTGATCGTATGTTATTGCTATAATATCCTTCCTTAAAAATCACGGACGAGTAGACATGCACACGCGAGTGTGCATCCAAACACGACTGTATATATATGTACAGCGATGTGCATTCACACACGAGTGTGCACATACAGGGGTGTACATGCAAACATACAACGCAGTGTACGTGCACAGGGATTGCGTTCTACTACACAAACAAATATTCGAACAAATTATTGTACATACCGACACACATTCACGCATGTACATATCCACATAAACGAGTGTAAATATACACACGAGTGTACATACACAGCAGTGTACGTACACAAGGATTGCGTTCCACTGAGAACATACACGATTGTACCTGCATACATATGCACACTCATACGTGTAAATACACACACACGAGAGCTCGTGTTGTTGTGGTGTTTCCTATGTTATGGTTTATGGTAAACATGAACGCAGAAGTACAAAATGTGCAGTTCACACCTACGCGCCCTTTGCCCATTGATCGTAATGATGGTGAATAACGTATTATTTGATCTAAAAGAGAAACGAATGTACACGGTACAATTGGAACCACAAATATGCTCAACGAGTTTTGATTATTCAAATTCATTGAGATTTCACATTCAGCAAATCCTAAAGCGGACACAATGCGATTCTAATAATTATAGTGCAATTCTAATCTCTCACCCCCAGTTCGCAAATCCGTCCCTAGGTTCGCATATATATATACATATGACATCCATACATACGAGTATCATGGGATTATTATGTAGGAGGTCATAGAATGAATCTAACTCATTTGCCTTGCATTCATCCCTCGACTGATATTCATCTTCGGTGGATTCTTGAGCAACCACCACTCCTCGCCTCCCGTTGATTGGGAGGTGAGCTCACGGTAGCCTGGGGCTTAGAGCTTTCCACACCTTACGTCACGCTCCCACGCCCCCTTGATTCGTTTTTTTCTCAGAAGAAGAGCCCCTGTTGTTTGGCATTCCCCAGCCACGAGTAAAGTTCTGTAAAAACAATCTGCTACCTCATCGGCGCTGCCGGACGGTAACGCTGCGGTGGATGTGAGCAATGTCCTGGAGGGAAGGCGCGGAGCCACCACAGAGGCCCACGAGGTCTCTGGACGGGTGCGAGGCGCTGGTAACCTCTCCATATTCAATGAAATGATCATAAAAAACACGACCAAAATATAAACACATACACACGAGTTTAACACGTAAGATTTCTGGACCAATATCATCCATAATAGAGGTTGTTAGGTTAGATCGCGGAAGTATATAAATGTGTCTTTAAAATAAAACATTAAATATATGCATGCCGACAAAGGAAAGCGTACTTCAGTAGAGATTACCGTTGGTAGGGCTATTTTAATAAACACAATAGACAGGAAGGACACGTTTAAAGGGCTCGCATAATGCACACGCTTAATGGACATTTTGCCTCAGTAATCCCACGCTACCCACCCCCAACATTGTTCATGAACGCATCTGAGTGGTCAACATATCAATGCTTCTATATCAGAAACGAAACAGTGAGACTTCCCAAATCTGGCTGTCGACTGATGAAGCTAGTTTTAATTACAGGCGAAACGTCGTACTCAGATTGTAAATGTTGTGGCTTGGCTCTCCAACACAACGGTGTGCTGTACTAGTGACAAATTTGCATGTTCTGTTTACGTGACAATCCTTACCAGTTGGCTTTGTCGGGTGGTGGCGGGTTTCAACGACACATTTATATATTTAAGCGATCTATCCCAAAAAACCTTTAACATGGACATTATAATAAACCACGCTTACAAGCTAAACCATTCAGATAATTAGTTAAAGTTCATGGCAGAAATGATAATCTAAAACACTCGTTTTCTAAAAGCACCCCACTCAACACGATTGTCATAAAAAAATCAAGCTTGAGATCACCAATTTTTGATATTTCAGACTGTATGTCGCTTTATAATCCTCTAAACTGCTGCAAGTTTGCTGCACATTTCGGGGTGAATATTAGCAAATTAACACGAAGCACGGAATTATGCATTGAGATGCACATCCTTATTCAAACGGAAGTGTACAATTATGCAGTGAGATGTACATACGTATTATGTTGCTAGATTTGCGGATTGTTAATGCAAAAATTTACAATTGAATGCAAAGTCCATGATAGGCCAAGTCGAGAACAAAGGATTTGGATGCTAGAGCGAAGTTATAAGGGGCTTAAAATCAGACCTCAGGGTCATTTCGAGAGGGATTTTGCTGAGGATAGACGCTCGACTCCTCGCTCTGCAGATAACCCTTCTTCCACGAGACCCAGCCTGGCGAGCACGATTGCTTGGCAACTTCGCTTCTGGAGAGTTCGTGGCGATCTCTTCAGACGGCTTACAGGGACATCGATACGCCGTACATCAACAAGTAAGTGTCTTTGTTAGTGAATAAACTAGTAATCGCGTGTGTAGTGTCTCGATTAGACATTGGTAAGAGTTTGCCTCTGGCGATTTGAGCCAGACATCCACGCAGCTTAGAGGGCGCGACTGTTACTGTGCTCTGAACAATCAGTCACATGGAGCAGATAAACATTCCACAACGCCACACACACACGGGTGAGAAGCCATTCAATTGCACTCTTTGTGGGAAGGCATTTGCACGCAAATCATATCTTCACCGTCACCAGAAAACACACAAGGGCGAGAAAACATTCAATTGCTCTGTGTGTGGGAAGACATTTGCACAGAAATCATATATTCACCATCACCAGAAAACACACACGGGCGAGAAGCCATTCAAGTGCTCTCTTTGTGGGAAGACATTTTCACTAAAATCAAATCTTCACACTCTCCAGAAAACACACACGGGTGAGAAGCCATTCAAGTGCTCTGTGTGTG
>JAAXLI020003924.1:0-10043 GCA_014621495.2 Entosphenus tridentatus | reverse complement strand
GGTGTCAGTTTTGTTGCCAGAAAAAAGGGGAAAACCCCTATTGGTATATTTTGGTACTGGCAAAGACCGACTTTCGGGAATGTCCGTCTCGAGACGGACCCAAACTCTCAATTTCCCTGGACCAAGATTCGTGGTGACCCTTACTCTTCGGTTCTTTTGCTAAAGTCACGTAGGTAGAAATGAAACAAATCACGACGTTTCGATCGCAACACAAGCAACCTTCATCAGGTGGAACAACCACAGCAATAAAATGCTGAACACTTCAGCATTTTATTGTTGGTATGAGGCAAAGTCGTCCTCTGTTGTTACACCTGATGAAGATTGCTTGTGTTGCGATCGAAACGTCGTGATTTGTTTTATTCCATTTCTACCCACGTGTCACGAAAGCTTCAAATCAAGAAGCGCGATGACCCGTATGGATTGACAGATATACGTTCGCGTCTCACTTCTTGAATCACACACACACACACACGACTCACGTGGCCTCAAACACACACCTACAGTGGACGTCTCACCAAAGGGCTGGGAAACCCACCACCGTCGCAGTCGATGCCCACCACTCACACTAACATTGGCTGCTGACATTTGGGCTACGCCCATTTCAAACCTTTATAAACAGTTTACCTTTAGAAGCTAACCCCCTTTTCCTGGTGACGAACGCCTGTGTTGCGATCGAAACGTCGTAGTTTTTTAATTCCTTTATATTAAGTTCACTTGCTTGCTTGCTTGCGCGCTTACGACTGTGCAAATGTTTCGGTCGTTTTTTAACCCACTTCCCGTGATCCAATCGAGCTGACATTTTCCACACAGACTCGTTGTGCGTGACAATTTATTTTCGTGAATTTTTTTTCCAAAATGTTACACTTTTTAGGATTAAAAAAATATATATTTAATTACCAATTGCTTAATGGTGGCAGGCAATCATCTGACCCATAGGTGGCAGCCACCTCAAGCCAGAGGACGAGAGGACTCTAGCCGCCACGCATATAAAGGATTTATAGTGAAAAACTTTGTTTTTACGGGTTGATTTTTTGTTATTTTCTTTGAACCTATCTACGTGACTTTACCGAAAGAGCCAAAGAATATGCTTTAGAAGTTGATGAGTGCATAACCTGGTTTTGGGGTTTGACTCCGGACCTACAGGGTCAATAAAATGCCGTACCACTTTGTCAGAAGCCAGTAGTGATTGCCCTTTACCGAGACTGAGCAGCGCGATTGTAATGTGGAGTTGGCATCAGCGGAGGTGAACGTTGCCTCAATGATTGTTTTTGAGCAGAGAGACACTGATTTATTGATTCAAATAAATATCATTGTCCGCTGGCCAATTGATTCATCACACCTGGAAAAACTGGACTGTTGATGAACCAGGAGGACGAGAACATCTCGTGAGATGTTATCCTCCTTGTCTGGGATGCAGGATGCTGTTGGTTCGATTCCGACCCTGACGCTTGTATATGGAGAGTTTAGAGTATTCGGCTGCTATAGAGTATTCGGCTGCTATACATTCCCACGCGATGATAAGCCACTTTGTTGAGCTATCATTTGTAGCCAGGTCGCTTCTAAAAAAGATATATAGCTTGTTGGGCCTTACCTGGTTCAAACAAATGCTTAAATCGTTTTTTTATTCAGTTACTTGTCGTGGAGGTAATAATACCTATTTTTTACTACCCAACAGTGCCATGCTGGGACCGTGCTGAGCCAGGCCAGGTTGCATTTCCACTGCAGAATAAGGCCCATGCCGTCGTTCTGTGTTAGAGATGTACTGTAGTGTAACATGATATTATTCGCCTCCACCGTTGGCCCTACTTGGCCCAAAGCCATATTCACAAGTCTTGTGAGGCGAGCGTAGGTGTGGTTTTGTTTCGGCGCGGCAAATATCCAGTGTAGACCCACTCTTGACCGTGAGCGCCCCTCGCTCGCTTGGCTCAGATGCCATTGTAAAGTAAGTATAAGTTGTGTTCTTGTAATGAAACATCATTACAGCGATGAAATGGGTCGAGTTTACAAAACACCCCATCATTAGCGTCAGGGTCAAAATCTGAATATTAATTTAGAAATATGCATTTATTATTATTCTTTATACCGGAGGTCATCAAAACAGTCATTTTTGTGTCACTCAAAAACCAGACCGGGCTGCGTTTTGCATATGACACGAGTCAACAGTCTTGTGCTGAGCAAGATCCCCTGTGACATCAGACACAACGACTCTCCTGAACACATCGATGTCAGAAAACTGAATCGACCGGATGACACAATTGAGGGCACCATCCCCATCGCAGCTGCCACTGACAAGAACCCCACCGAGGCCTGATTAAAAGACAACAGTGGCAGAGGTTGTTCGCTGTGAACTCCCGAGATTGGACTTGGCGGCAGGTTCTGCAGGACAAGTCGCCCGTTTTTAGCTTCCAGCTGGGCGATCTCATTTTCCAGAGCGTTGCATTTCAGCTGCCACTCCTTGCAGTTCTGGCAAGACTGCGACTCGAACTCTTCTTTTGCATCACTGTGGTGGTTCTGTACGTCGAAGTAGTCCTGCTCCTGCACCTGTGTTGAGAAAATATTGAGGCAAAGGCCTTAGGCACGAGTTGGAATTGCACAATACGTATCCAGTGTATTTTGGACATCTTTCACACCGTGTGTAGCCAACCGTGATAATCGGAGGTATATGGCATGTCGGTGAATGTATATACATGACAATGGTCTTCGAGTGCTTTCTGATGAGACCATCCATATAAAGAAACAGCCATGATGATACAATGCATGTTGAGAACAACCCTAATAAGACAACCTGCAAAAATACTGTATCCAACAAGATTCTAGGTCAGTTCCTTTTTAAAACGTGTACGTGGGAAGAAACAGGAGTCTCCTTACAAGCTTACGATGTGATGAAACTGAAATGTACACACAGGTGGATTTATGAACACATTTTTACGTACTGTACTGTAATCTGGTCGGATCAGAGCTTGGACGATGTGGGAGTTTATCGAGTTTGCAAGGTGAGCCACACCTTGCCGACAAAGTGTTTGATTACCCACAGAAATGCGCCACTGGCCAATGAGATAATGTCGGACACATTTTCTTTCTCCATGACACATTCCTCGTGTGACCATTGCTTACTGAGCCCATCACCGATGCAACTATTGTCAGGTGAGGTCATCACTCGTGAGAATAGTTTTTTCGTGAGAGTGAAATACTATCAGGACTGATGCGGAGTCGTTGAAAAATACAGCCGCAACTGGAATTTCACGAGGTCTGCGGCTACATGAGGGCCTACCACTGCAAAATGGCCCGCAATTGACGTTTAACAATCAGTCACTGCTTGCATCATAGCCACACTAATCGGCAACACTTAATTTATTATTTTAGTGCCACTGTAGGACACTTCTTTCTTGCAGTACCGGAAACGACTGAGGTGTTTGTTAATGAGTAGCCCCACAAATGTATTTTTAAAACACTCATATTGTCCCTCGGTAAGAAAAAGGTTTTGTACTCTATAGTGAGAACACTCCCAGCAGAGGTGGTGTCATCCCATTGGGGCCATAAACAGATGTTATTTGTGGATGCATTACATAAATACATAGATTATATGCTGGACAAGCTGCATAACTCAATTGTATCACTGTTGTGTGAAACAATTATGGCAATAGACCAATTAAAATCATATTTTAGCAGTGCTTTTAGAATTACCAGATAACCAAAATCTGAGTTCAAGCCAATACGGCATAAATCCGGGATCCCATGAGATAGTTGGTAGCTCTGAGCTTTTGCTTAGATTACTTAGACACCATCCAGGAATTGACCATCAAAAGGGCTCTGCAACCCCGGATGCGATGACCCTCAATGAACCCTTCCACGTTTGAGACAAACACGAGGTAGAGAATCCACTCCCCATGCAAATGCCAGGTGCACATTTTACCCTGGCCTCCGGCACGGACGTGGGAGCGGGCTCCAGGCTGGGCCTCCTGCAGTCCGCGTCCATCAGTGGCACACGCTGCTGCACGAGGGCCACGAGGCGAGCCAGGAAGTCGGGCTCGCGAGCATCGAGCCTCGTGAGGAAGCGAAGCCGCTCGGGGACGTTGCACGGCTCGAGGAGCACGGGAACGACGCGCCTGTGTGTCGCGCACACGTGCGGACACTCGGTTACCGACTCGTCTGCATGACGGGAGACTTCATTTTGTCGGAGGCGGACGGATGGTTCAGATGTCAAAACGCTCAGCTGGCCCTGTCGAGAGTCTGAGTTCAGTTAGGCGTTGGTTCGCCTTTGATTTAAAACCGGGTTCTCAGGTGGTGTGTTAAGGAGTTGCTGGTCTCAGCCCAGTCAACAATGGCATCGCAAACAAATGTTACATTACATTTAATGCTGCAATTCGTCTAAATTCCAGCTTTCAGAATAAATAAATAAAATACTTGACTGTCATGTGATAAACATATCATGTTCACATGTCACTCTCTCACTGGTTAGTTCATTCGTGCATCTCACCTTGTCCACATGTTCATGCATGATTTATATTCTGATTACATGAACCCAACCTCACTGTCCACTCTAATATCCTGCCCTGACACTGTCTTATCTTGGATTGGTTCCAAATATTGGCAAAAAAATTGCCATTGGCAGTAAAGACTTCAGTTTCAGTGTGCACCTCCTCAAATCTCTCGTCTCCAATTTACAGGTGATCCAAAATATCACCCCAAGACTTCTCACCCGCACCGGTAAACAAGACCGCAGCACCTCAGTACTCTGATTGCTCCACTGGAACCCAATTGAATCCCAGATCAATTGCAAAATAGCATTCATTGTCTTCAACATTCTCCATGGATATGCCTCGGCCTACCTCTCATCTTACTCTCCTGCCCTCCACACACACACTCCCCGCTCCAGCATCTCGTGAAGTCCCAGTCAACCGTTGCCTCGTGGGAGTTTCCTCGTACTCCCATTTCCACTATAATCCACATGGTCCATCTACCGCATCACCTTGTCCACCTGCCCTCCCACCTCTCCACATCCACACATCACTCCATCCACAGGTCTATCCGGCTCCCCCCATTATCCAGGTCCATGTAATTTCATCCACACGTATACTCGGCTCCCCCCGTTCTCAAGGTCCACGTAAATCCATCCACACGTCTATCCGGCTCCCTCCATTGTCCAGGTCCACGTTACTCCATCCACACGTCTACTCGGCTCCCCCCGTTCTCAAGGTCCACGTAAATCCATCCGATTCCCCCCATTATCCAAGTCCACGTCACTCCATCCACACGTCTACCCGGCTCCCTCCATTATCCAGGTCCACGTCACTCCATCCACACGTCTATCCGGCTTCCCCCATTCTCCTGGTCCACGTCACTCCATCCACACGTCTACTCGGCTCCCCCCATTCTCCAAGTTCACATCACTCCATCCACACGTCTATCTAGCTCCGCCCATTCCCCAGGTCCATGTAACTTCATCCACACGTCTATCCGGCTCCCCCCATTATGCAGGTCCATGTAACTTCATCCACACATCTACTCGGCTCCCCCCATTCTCAAGGTCCACGTAAAACCCCATCCACACGTCTATCCGGCTCTCCCCATTCCCCAGGTCCACGTCACTCCATCCACACGTCTATACGGCTCCCTCCATTCTCCAGGTCCACGTCACTCCAACCCCTGCGTCCACCTGTCCTCCCACCCCTCCACCGATGCACGTCACTCCGATCCACCCCGTGCTCACCTGTTCCTCTCGAGCACACACGTCGCTTGCGCCGAGTTGGTGAGCGCCAAGATTGTCTCCAGATCGCACCAGCCGCTCTCCAGGAACCCGAGCGAGAGGACCAGCAGAATCAGGTGGGAGCTTTGCACCGCGTTGCAGACGTTGTCGACGATGGCCATGCCCGGGACGAAGTCGCGACTGCTCAGGCACACGCGCAAGTTGTTTGGGGCCGCCTCCATGTACTGAGTCACCCGCTCGGCCCATTCTTCGTCCTCTCTGCTGCAGCATAGGTATGCGTCGTATGGTCGCTCCGCCATCTTGTCTTGAGGAGTGCGTATTGGTCCTTGTGTCGACCTGTTGTTGTTGACTGATGTATTCACGTGGATGGTGATTTTTAGCTGAGACTTCGCGAGGTAGCGTAAAAGGTTTGCTACGTTAAGCACTCGTACTTTTCTCTGCGAATCATTGGTTACTATTTTGACGTGATTCGCGTGTGTTGTACGTATTTAGATGGGTGTATTATTTAGTTTTGCTCTTGTGTGTTGCACAGCGTTCTCAGATGCGATATACAATTTTATTTGTTTCGATGTCTCATCAGTTAAGAATTCCGATAGAATAAATTAGTAACAAAAAGGTACAATACTTACTAATTCAAGTATTACTTCTGTTTTGTCAGTAGTTTGTATATTTTATGTAAATACTGTCAAAGTATTTATCGCAATGGCTAAAATGCTTGGATGTTTTTTCGTGGTTAGTTATTTTCGTATTTGTATGTTTTCATTTATATCTGTCCTGGCGTAGTTAGGTCATCAATTTAGATTTAAATGTACGGTGTTATACTTGAAATACTCGTTTACAAATCAAACCTATCGATTCATTAGATTGTTTTGAGTCAACATCGATCAATGCAGACAACGATTTTAAAAAATAAAGCGGTAGAGTATTTTACTCACGGTACATCGCCTTTGTTAATAATAAACAAGAACAATCCAGCACCTCATGTGAGCGCCTACCTAGTGCAGTCCACTGCCAACTGAAAGAGTTACTCATTTACAAATACTATTCAACGAGTTAATTTAATGTCCAAGTACCACCCGTAACGTTGTTCTATCTGCGCGTAAAGGTGTGCGTTGCTAACGAGCAGAAGCAGCACAAAGCCGAGGAAGTTCTGTATTCTGAAAGTATCAGCACCTCACCTTTTTGTGTGAGCTCTTACGTCACACGCCCCCTTCAGCACCACGGGTAAACAACCCACCCGACGTCACGTTTCGTTTCAAAGGTCACCTACCTGTACCAAATCTTAAATAGCTTTCTGCCACTTGCCTGCAAGGAGTTGATGGCATTTGTAGATTAACAAAAAAAAATACACTGAAAGTGGGGTGGGTTAAAAGTTTTGCATATTGCATTGAAACTGCCAATATGGATTTATACTGTACATGGTGCCATATTGTGTAGGATTTTCACTGAAAACATTGATGGTATTGGCTTTGGACATTTAGTCTGTTCTATTAACATGGACATCAGCTCACAATGTAATGTATTCCAGTGCAACTTAAGGTCACAGGGTATGGGTTATGAATGCAGTTTAGATTTAAGACTAAGTAAACCCTGAGCTGATTTCTAGTGTTTGGCGTAGAACCTGAGAGTTTTCTGAAATGTGATTAGGGTTTATGCTCATGAATTGGGTTAGAAATGATGTGAGGTAGGTAGGGTTATTTTCAGAGCTAAGGTTACAATTCATAAGGCGATAGGAGTTTGGACTGTTGTGTGATTGAATAAAAAGGCAATGGTGAAGGCATGATTATGATCAGTTTAACGCGTAGGCTTTCGCGACCAATATCATGCATAATTACAACTAGCTTAATCAATTACTGGCGAAATGTCGTACTCAGATTGTAAATGTTGTGGCTTAGCTCTCCAACACATCAGTGTGCTGTACTAGTGACGAATTGGCATGTTCTGTTTACGTGACAATCGTTACTAGTTGGCTGTGTCGGCTGGTGGTGGGTTTTAACGACACATTTATATTTCCACGATCTAACGCAAAAAAAAAAACCTCTTATGGATGGTCATGATCACTTGTTATTCTTCTCATCATCATTGTCATCTTAGTCCCTCATCAGCCATTGTCTATCCACATGCGTCGATTTGTGTTATGGCTTCCTATGGATGTGTTGCTTTTTTGTCTGCGGGTACCCCGATTTCCTCGCAACATCCGAGAACATTCACTTAAAATATATCTATTGCTTCGGTGAAGCTTTCTTGTGTAAATAGCATCATATTGTAATCGGCAGCAAGTTATGCTTATTCAAGAAAGGTCCCCTTCCCCAGTCGTGGAAAATAATATGAGCGTCGCTTTGTTAGTCAGAGCCTGTTGAATGAATACATTTGAAGCAAGAATGGCGTGCGAGGAGGCTGGGAGGGCAAGCAGAAAATGCCGCGGTGAGAAATTCCACCTCCGAGGTGCAACAAAAAACCTGGCCATTTGAGAGGAAGAAAACAATCTCACTGATTGGAAGCTGTGGTGAGCTACTTGCACGATGTCAATTGTATCGTCAAAAGCGCTGTTTTGTTACGGCACTGACACCGAATCGGGACTGTGACCTTCTGGGAAAACTCATGAGATTTCCCGAGACTGATACCTGGCAAAATGAGGACAGGTGGCAACATCTAGACACGGCACTGTTATTCACGTTGCTTTATTTTTTAGGGGGCCTGTGATGTGAAATTTGTTTTTAGGGGGGTCATCTTACTGGGGCTTGACAATAGCCCCAAAGCTTCTTCATCACGTCACCACGTCAAGTAATTTCTCTATTGAAGACGAAGGTGATGAGGAGGACCTTCAACAAGTCATTGAGTCTAGACCAGAATATTTCACTTGTCGGTACCGCCTGAGGTAGAAGTACATTGGTGGTTTATTTGTTTTACAATGTGGCCAATAGCAGTGATTTATGTGGTAACCGTTTGAAACGAGTTGGTCATGAGAAAATAGGCCATAAATCGATACGGCTGAAGTTTCACAGCCATCGGTGGTAGAAAATGTCTGTTTTGGTCCATGGACCAATCCTATTAGAATGCCATTCCTGTTTGTCCCAACCGAATTGGGTGAATAGGAAGAAAGTTGTTGACACATGGTTACTGATGTGGTCGTGGAGAAAGCCGTGTTTTGGGGACAGCAAGAGGGAATTTACGAGAGCGGTCACCATCACAGCAATCAAATTGATGGATCGACGTAAAAATTGTCATTTTTCATGAAAGTAAACCGAACCCCACGTTCTCCCTCCAGTTGGGGGAAACCCCCTTACGAGCCACGCCTGGTGTAACGTGGCGTGGGCCAATGGTGCGTGCCATTCCACACACACCATGCACACGCAAAGGCGTTTGCAGTGCGGTGGTAATATTTTTCGTGAACTTACTTTGGCAGTTGAATATCATGAGTTACAAGAGTGAATAAAGCAAGTGAATTGATTGTGAAAGTATAAAATGTCAACAGTACATGGGAATATGCATCCGCGGTTTTACAACACTTTAAATTCACGATAAAATTCAAGATCAAACGCTTATATAAAAATATCTACTTGCGAAGACTAGTAATTTGGTCAATCCTGTGCTTAAACGCAGCATTGTATTTATTTAGCCAAATTATGACTGACATCAGCGACTCATATCCCCATTGTACTGTACTGTGTATTTGGCAATAACATGTTTCTGAAGATGCTCGGTGTATAAAAAACGTATCTTAAAATAAAGTTTCGGTTCTTTCCCTCATTCCACAGAGGTTGCATCACTGTTTTGGTTGCCATGACTCCTACATTAATGTGAATCATAAATAGCTGAGTGAGTCATCACATGCACACTTGTTTGTCGACTTCTGGCAGAGTCTTGCTTATAGTTTGATGGTTTAAAATGTGCTTTTGCCCATCGTACGAAAGAACTACAAATTTGAGTACAGGCAATCCCCGAGATACGAACTGTCATAATATATATATTTTTTAACCGTCCAACTTGCGAACATTCGGTCGCATTTACTAACCGAACTGCGGCACTATTTTGTTCAGCGGAGTTATCCTCCGCGAGACGTAAGCAGTCCCAATATCCTCCCAGAAACGCCGCTTTTTACAAGCAAGCCCGCAGCAGGACCGAAGGCAAGTGAAGATAAAACTGACTTTATTTAGTTTTAGTTACTCGACAGTATTTATTTCAATGTTACATGCAAGTGTCAAATATTTCTTATGAGTCTAACAATGCCTCTATTAATTTGTTTAACCACAACACATGCTGTGACACTGACCATACAAACACATCGTCCTGCGGAGGGAGCTGGTAGGAACGTTGGGTTGCTCGGTCAATGGCC
>JAAXLI020003921.1:0-10052 GCA_014621495.2 Entosphenus tridentatus | reverse complement strand
ACCAAGAAGATGAATCCCTGCAGTCACGAAAGCTTTAAATCGACAAGATTATTGACATGCAATATCCCGGCGTCTACAAACTAAGTTGTATCTGTGGTAGCAGTTACATTTGGGAAACTAAGCGACATGTCTCGGATCGTGTTCGTGAGCATACGGCAGATTGAAACACGGTAGGACCAATACTTCTACCGTGGCTGATCATTATTTGAATGTGACTGGCTCACACGAAATAGATTTCTCTAAGACGATCGTACTTTGCAAGCCTACTGGCTATCAACAAAGATTCGTTCATGAGGCCATCCATATATACAGACACAATTTCAACCGAGAGAATGGTTATAAACTCAGCAATCATTGGAAAGATGTCATCAACTACTTTGGGTCATGACTTGATTTGTTTTCTTGTCAACCTCCACCGTCAGCAGTGTGGGTGTGTGGAGCGCGGTGCAATGATTGCCTACTACATTATTAGCTTCCCCACCCATGCTGATGACACTTGGGCTACGCCCATTTCAAACTTCTATTAACATATGATAATTGATTTTTACCCTTTT
Organism: Entosphenus tridentatus; assembly: GCA_014621495.2. Taxonomy (NCBI): domain Eukaryota; kingdom Metazoa; phylum Chordata; class Hyperoartia; order Petromyzontiformes; family Petromyzontidae; genus Entosphenus; species Entosphenus tridentatus. Next base: position 9,498 of record JAAXLI020003921.1, on the reverse strand, counting down.
ATCTGGAAACAAAACTGACATCTTTTTTACAAGGAGTCATGTTTGCATTGACCACAATACCTGCAGTCGGAATGCAAACAAAAAACACAACTCTGATAATGATATTCACTGTCCTTGAAATTGATTGGTCCACACCCGAGACAGCTTTCCTTAGAGCCCAGTCTCACATGGTGTTGGACCAGATTACGCCAAAAGGCGTCATCTGGTCCAACACAACTGGACATTAGGACAGAGATGACGCCAAAAGTGCGCCTTTTGGCGTCATCTAGTCCAACACCATGTGAGACTGGGCTCTAAGGAAAGCTGTCTCGGGTGTGAACCAATCAATTTCAAGGACAGTGCACATTATCAGAGTTGTGTTTTTTGTTAGCATTCCGACTGCAGGTATTGTGGTCAATGCAAACATGACTCCTTGTAAAAAAAGGTGTCAGTTTTGTTGCCAGATAGAAGGGTAAAAAACCAATTAACAATGTATTGTTAACAGCACTCGAGCGATCCACTGCTGGACGAAGTCATCCCAACGCCGTGTTGGTCACACGGGTTTTGTTCTTTGACCCACGCGTCTCAACGGATCGGAAATCCACTCGACAAGCCGTTTTGATACAGCCGTGGCCGGGAATCAAACTCAGCCTGTGGTTGTCGCATTGCATTGAAGCAGCGCGCTAACCACTGCGCCACCGCTCCTCGCCTCATTGAACGTTCATTGTGGTGTAAAGCAAAAAAAACGCAATTCATCGATGTCAATTCATGGATCGCCAGCAGAGCGAAGGCATCACTTGCTCAGTCAAGATTTACTCGAGGATTACCCCCCCCCCTCGCACGTTCCATACATCTTCAACCATGATCGCTCCACTGCTCGATGTCAGGCCTCCCAAAAGTTTTCGCCATCTCAAAAAGGTCCTGTCGAGCAGGAATCCATCCACGTAACTCCTGCGCCGATTTCATCGCTCCATCTCCGCATGATGGACGTGCTCTGGGTGGGTGGTGTTCTTTCCTTTAGCTGTCACACCGTGGTTAGTCTTGACCGCCTATTACTTTGAAGGTGTAGATTAACGTTTGTTTTCAAATACAGGACATTAATGGGAGCTTCCTTCCTTACACTAGTCTGCCCTCTAGTGGCTGAGCTGGACAAATGTTCCACATTTGACAATAAACAGCCTTCGTTGTGGATACAGGGACTCCACGACGTAAGACCATTCGACTTACAAACTTTCGGAGATACAAGCAAATCTGTACATATGTCCAGTTGCCGGTTCAAACTGAGAGTCGTAAGTTTACCCACTGCGAAATAGATGGCAGTGGTGGCATCTACATCTGCAGAACATGAAGAACCAATGACATCTACATCTTATACGTGTTGTGTCCATGCCGTACATTGTAATCGACAGAAGTTGGACTTACGAACAAATCTACTTGCGAACAGACCTCTGGAACCGAACTCGTTCGTAAGTAGAGGAGTCGCAATATGGTTAGCGAACCTCGCACGAGATGGAGTTATATTTCTATGCACTACATCCCTGCACAAGAGGTGAATTGACTTGGTGCTTCAGTGTTGATGTGCAGTAACCTGGTGTACGACTTGAATTCCAATTTCCTTGAATGTGTTTGCCACACATGTCTGCAATGTTATGATTTACCAACTTTTTTTTTTATGAAAACAAAACCGACTTTAATTTTAGACCGAGGCAACTTGAACAGTTTAAAAAGTGGGTTCGGAAGGTTACCTATTTACCATTGGAAATCCATTAAGTGTTTTATTATGACCTGGCTACATCATGCAAGAGGACATGGAAAACAAAAGAACTTGATAAACAACTTGACGACCCTGTTGAAAAAAATTATAGTAATTTACATAACACTGAACAATCTAGTTCGAACTTTTATTCAGTTATAACACTCTGGGATCAATGCTTGCCACGCTTCATATTTACTTTAGATTAGAACGTATATTACCTAGAAACTTAATGATTTTAAAAACATTGTCCAAATCAGATAGTACATATGGACATAACCCGGTCAATTTAAATTCCTATGTAAAAGAAAGCCCCAATGACAGTTTAACAGAGTAATGTGACCATTTAAGCAAGAACATGGTGTAATGGTTAAAGTAATGTCCCCCATTAGAAGATAGAATAAAGTAAAACCATGTATTATTCAGCAAATGTACTCGAGAAAACTACACACAATTCTGTAACGAGACATTCAAAACTAGACATATATGAACAAAAAAAGTTTATATCCCTTTTGCGAAAACTTTAATTCTCTTGCATTTTTTTTTGCTGAGGATCGTGCAATTGAGGCAGGCAGCAAATGTTGTTTGCCCTCTTGCTACGGCGGCGGTTGGGTGGCACGCGCGCAAACTCTAGAAATCCTCCTCGGCGGTCTTGCAGCGCATGTCCCTGAGCGTGGCGAGCCGGGCGATGGTGTCTTCCACGCTGCGCTCCCCGTGCACCTTGTTGTCGCGCGTGCGCACGTTCACAGTGTCGCTCAGCTTCTCCTTCTCGCCGACGACTAGTAAGGGAGGAAAAGAAACCACCAGACCATCAGCGTTCTCTGTATCGGGCACGTATCTTGTATTTTCGTGTTGAAGAAAAAAAACCCAATAATGTGATTTTGTGACTGAGATACAGGCAGGCAAGCCCTCGAAAGGGGTGGTTTCCAAGTGGCGAGCCAGGATGTGAAGGACTGTGGAGCGGACATGTGCGGAGAAACAGGACCAAACCAACATATCCCAAAGGAAGTGGGGAAAATATCAGGAATAAAACTCATATACTTTACATTTGCATTATTCTGGATGATTAAAATCACTAATGACGTAGTGGTCAACACACTGCAGTTTACACCGGCGACCTGAATTCAACTGCCAGGCATGGCTAACACGAGTGATATTTTACAACCGATTCTGCCCCACCCTTCACTAACCCGCACACTGACCAGCATGGCGAAGTACAGTTGACACAAATGAAAAGGGAGGCCTTCAAGCCAGCAGTGGATTGAAACAAGGGTGGCAAAGGATTCACGTATTCAACTCTACGGTGCAAAAATGTAAGCATTGCGCACGTGCAAACATTTGCGACTCACCAAGGATGAAGTTGTATTGAGCCAGCTGAGCGTTGCGGATCTTTTTGTTGAGGGTCAGGCCTGGGTCCAACTCCGTGGCTACCATGAAACCCATGTCGTGGAATCGCTGCCCAACCTACAAGGCAGAGGAGCAAGGCAATGTTCAAGCGAATACTCCTGCAACTTTTGACCAAAACAAGCCAATAACAGACGGCGCTAAATACCCACATCCCACAATGTCCCCCTCTCCCCCTTTGGCGCGATTCGGCGCTGCGATTCACGTGCTGCCAAAACGAACATTAAATAGCATGCGCACATGTTCACGCGAAGTGGTGTCATACCTTCTGAGCAAAGTCATTGCAAGTTGGTCCCACGGGCACCACCATCACCTGCTGAGGAGACAGCCACAATGGCCTGGCGGGGAGGAAAGAAAACACGGCGTTTAATCGGACACAGAGCACAAACGAATAGCTCAGGGGGGGCCCATCGGTAAATGGAAGGAGTGGCGCCCTGCACGGTGGACTCACCATTTGCCTCCGTAGTTCTCCGTCAGGATGGCAATCATGCGCTCCACCGAGCCAAGGATGGCCCTGTGGATGATCACGGGTCGCTTCCTCTCGTCTCCTTCCCCGCTGAGGGTGGGAATGGCGAGAGACGTCACGAGCTATTACAGTTAAAACCCTTACGGGGTGGAGGGTAAGTGGATATGGTGAAATGCTAAGCGAGGCGAGAGCCAAGGGGTGAACACAACACGTACGTCACGAAATTCAGGTCGAAGCGGATGGGAAGCTGGAAGTCGAGCTGGATTGTGGCACACTGATGGTAGCGGCCAATGCCATCCTTGATCTGAATGTCAATCTGTCAGATGGGAAGGCCATCAATGTTATAGGATTATTACTGAGGACATAATCACATAGAAGGCAATTACATATGTATATATTTTAGGAAAGCCAATGCACGCACAAAACGCAGTCCCATATATTTACCTTTGGTCCATAGAATGCCCCATCGCCTGGATTCAGTTTCCACGGTTCTCCAAACTTGATCAGACTGTTTTCCAGTTGCTGGAAGAAAAGTTACAATCATGCAATTCAAAATTACACGACAGGCATAGGGGGTAGGGGGGGCGATAGCATTTCAACAACAGTTCGGCAGTGCGTATGGCACCCTTAAACCATCATCATATTTTCCCCCCCTCACCTTCTCCGCTTGATTCCACTCCGCGACATCGCCCATGTAATTTTTAGGGCGGGTGGACAGGAAGAGCTTGAAGTTGAAGCCAAACACCTCGTACACACAGCGCAGAAAGTCCAGGCACCCTGCAATCTCACTCTCGATCTGAATTGACAATGCACAAAACAATAGAATAGTCACATCGATAAATACACACCGCAACATCTCTCCCCCCCCACTGGGACATTGGAATACAGATTCCACTCTTTTTAAATAAAAAATGTGGAGACTGACGAGACAGGCCTCGAAAGCAGTGGTTCGAAGTGATGTGGAGGTAGCGCAGGACATGACATTGGTAAACGGGGACCAGGAAGGCATACCCCTACACGAGTGGGAGAAATGCACGCACCTGCTCCATGGTGCAGAAGATGTGGGCGTCATCTTGCTGGAACCTGCGTACGCGCGTCAGGCCCGTGAGCGCTCCAGAGAGCTCGTTCCGGTGGAGCACCCCGAAGTCGGCAAAGCGGATTGGCAGCTCTCGCCACGACCGCGGCCGGTGGTCGAACATCAGGCTGCGGAAAATGCAATGGAATCATTTTAGGTCCTGTTCAACGTCTTACGAACGGTTCTGAATATGGAGCAGTGGCACCCATCTCAACACGCTCTGCAAAGCGAAATCTGCACTCGCACTGAAACATCTGTGAAACTGTCAACATGAGTTCGATTCCCAGACACGGCTGAATCTGGCCCTGGCCCACCAACCCTGACCACCAACCCTGTAACGTATCAGCATGGTGAAGTGCAGTCAAACAACTCGCATGACTGACACAGCATGGGGAGGCCTTGACCTAGCAGTGGATTGACAAAGGGCCATCAAACAAAAGTCAATGCGACTGCATTGGGATGACGCTCCACAAACAATCTTCTCACCAGTGGCCAGGGCAGTTCATGGGCTTGAGGGCGAACATCTCCTTTTCCACCTCGAAGGCAAACATGTTCTCGCTGTAGTTATCCCAGTGACCCGACGTCTTCCACAGCTTGCTGTTGTAGATGTTCGGCGAGACCACCTCAGTGAAGCCACGCTTCTGGTACTCGCTCTGCACAGTACAAAATTCACAACATAAACCGATGTGGACAAACGTGTGTGTGTGTGTGTGCGCACACACAATAAAGCTATTGCTACAAAATTACTCGGATTATAATGTCGGTGTTTGTCACCTTGATGAAATCGACGAGGGTATTGTAGATGAATGCTCCTTTTGGGAGAAAGAAGCAGCTCCCAGGGCTTAAATCATGGAAGAAGAAAAGTTCTTGATCCTAGAAAATTGAAAAGACGAATTATACTCTGAGCACATTACCATACCAGTGGTGCATGGGATGTGGAGGCCCTCATCCAGCAGTGGCCTGACAACAGGGCTCCGCTATATGGACACGCACGCAACATATTCCTGCGGAGGGAGCTAGTATGAACGTTGGGTTGCTCGGTCAATGGCCAGGGTCAATGGCGGCGTGGTGTATTCTGCAAATATGCCCAACTGTGAGGGCGGGCACAAGCCGGCGTGAGTAGGTTAAACGTTAGTTTTATAAGGGCACCACGGGGTGACCAGCCCCTCCACACCCAGCCCCACCCCTCCCACCCCCCACCCAGCCCCACCCCTCCCACCCCCCACCCTCCCCACCCTCCCCTCTCCACCCAGCCCCACCCCTCCCATTTTTGGATGCACGACGGACGGACACAATAATCCCCTGTGGGCTGGTGTAACCAGGAGGTTCCTACCAGTATAACCAGTGTTCTACCAGTGGTTTAGCATGGGTGGCATGAGCTGTGGTGCACACAAACTGCCCTCTTCAGAGCCCACCATTTAGACCACTGTGGACCATCAGCTACAGTGCAGTTACATCACCTGCACACTCAATAGATATGCCACCCAGTTGCTGACCAGGACTGCTGGACTTGTAAAATCCGAGATCGACTGGCGGTAACACGCACCTTGCCAATTTTGCGGTGGTCACGGTTCTTTGCCTCCTCCTGAATGTGCTCCCACTCCTTGAGCATCTTCGTGTCAGGGAATGAGATTCCGTAAACTCGCTGGAGAGACTCCATGTCTGCCTTGCCCTCCCAGTATGTGGAAGAGTTCTGTTCACGTAAAAAGCTCATTAGCAGCGGCAAAAGCTCACAATGGCAAAGCAGGATACGGCCATGTAAGTGTCACCAACAATGTTTTTTCCTTCATATTGATAAATCAACTTACCTTGTGGATTTTTAAAGCCTTGATCTTCCCTGTGTGACGCACATGAGGTCCTTGGCAGAGGTCAATCAGAGGCCCGCACCTGAATGATACGAGCAATTTACATCACTACAACCACAGCCAACGTACTTCTAGGATCTATAAAATTAGAAACGCGTTGTAAAAAATCTGCGTAAGTTGAGATACGTGGACTCAAGCCCACCACAAAAATGTGAATTCCGTGCTGAGGATCACCAACAGAGATTAATATTACTCCAAACTTGAGTAGGTAAACACTTTGATCTAGATGGACAAGAGATCCCATTTTACATTTATTTCACCTCTCACCTGTACACTGTCGTTGTTGGAGTATTCACTTTCTCGTTAAGAATCCGCACTTTAAACTTGTTGTACTGCAAAAGACAAGCATTTTCCCAGTGTAACGCATCAGCACTGAGATCAACCACAGTTAAATCGTTGCTCATTAAATGAAAGCCAAACATTACCTTGAACATTTCCAGAAGCACATCCTTTTGGATTTCCAGTCTTTCAAAAGGCTGCTTCTCCTTCATGATATTCTTGCAGAGGCCCTCCAGACTCGGGAAGTCATTGCTAGAGACACCGCTACTCAAAAACACAACGCAAATGTAATTCACCGAATTAGTAATGAAAATGAACAGAAAAGGAAAACGCTGACCAAAACCAAACAACTGTCATCTTCTAGATATATGCGTATCAGGGTGTGTGTCCTGGACTGCTTGACTCAAGTTTTAATTAAATTACACTCATGTCATTATTGCACTTTCATTATCATCTGTACAAATTTTCATGTTGATGCAAAGATGTCGCTGGATTGAGCACGACCATCGCAACACACTTGACCGTAACTTTATCGTAAAGCGAAACTTTTTTTTTAGGAATTACTGGTGTTTTTTTGGATATTGCACAGAGGCTGTGTTTTTAACATATTTCTGCGTGTTGCTAAAACTTCAAACTCCTGTCAAACGGGAACACACAGGATTTAGTGCAACAACGTACTGTAAAGCATTTGATAATTATTTCCACAAAGAAAAAAACTACTATTCTCACCCATCATCCAAGAACATGTCATAGTAAAATCCATTTTCAATGGGTGGTCCATAACAAAGGCAGCCTCCATAAACTCTCTCCATGGCCTCCCCCAAGATGTGGGCACTTGAGTGCCAATACACCTGGGTGGGGAAAGTGGAAGAGGAGAACGTATATGTCATATTCTTAGGTTTTATCGGTAAAGTAACGTAGGTAAACATTTTTTTTTTATAAAAGCAAAATAAAAATAAAAATCACGACGTTTCGGAGGCAACACAAGCTTCCGTCTTGTTTAGGTGGTAAAATTAAACCTCCACAAAACAGAATTTCACTTAACGCTGAACGATGTGCACATACGAGGCAAGTAACAATACACCGATCCACCAATTAAAATGGGATTCTTATGCTCATGAAACATGCATTGGATTGTTCGAGAATTATTTTCCACAGCTGTTGTAAGTAACCTGTTAATATCGCCCGTGCAGCTACAAGAGGCGTTTTCAAAGCACCACAATGTTAACAACAATAATTAATCGATTAACTAATCAAGTCGTGACTTAGAAATGTGACACGCATATCGTGACAGTAGCAGCGGGGTTGAATCCTTGCATGGTTAGGATGCTTTTTTTTTAAACTGTGAATGTAAGTGGGTATATTTTTGTTCCATATGCGTACGGCCTGCGCCTCCTCGTCATCGAACTTGAGAAGCTGCAGGGTGGTGTCGCTCTCCAGGGGGCGGTCCAGGTCCCAGAGGCCTCCATTCACGCGTGCAATCACCACGTTGTCAGCCAGGCCCTTGCTACACGACATGCACACACACGGTCGCTACGTGTAAGGGCGTGGAGATCTGGGGAAAATGGGCGCACAGTGGCCAGCGCCGTAACAAAATTACCGTCACGTGGACCATCAACAAGAGATTTGAGCCTAAAGCTACACAACTTCTTGGCTGCTCAACCGGGACTAAGAAAACACATTTACAGCAGGGAATGTCACACACATTGATGGGCCCTGTGTACTCCACCAACCACCACCTCAAAAGCGCAATGTTAAACGCTGGCACCAGGTTATACAGAGGCCGGAGCACGAGTGTTCCCCAGGTTCAGCGAACCTCACCTAATACCGGCCGCCAACTGGTAGGGGGTGGTCTTCCAGGACTCGGCCTCCACGGTCTTGCCATCAGGGAGTGTCACGGTGATGGGCTTGCTCTGATTGGTGGCGCGCTCCAGCAGCAGGGCATCGTGGGCTGCCTTGAGCTTATCGTAGAGCCCGATGCGCTCCTGGATGTACACTGGCCACGGATTCAGCTGCACACGATCGCAGGGCAGGTGAACAACGCAACGTACAGTACCGCGAAAATATGGTGAAGCCGAAATGGCAGAGGTGAAACTACATGCTTATGCCGCTGCTGAAAGAGTCTCCATCATAGAGCTCTAGACAGCCCATCTAGAAGGTATTTTAGCTAACGCTTCCATCCACAAGAGGTTTTTTGGGTTAGATCGCGTAAATATATAAATGTGTCGTTCAAACCCACCACCACCAGACGCAGCCAACTAGTAAGGAAGGGTTGTCACGTAAACAGAACGTGGCCAATTCGTCACAAGTACAGCACTAACCGGTGTGTTGGAGAGCCAAGCCACAACATTTGCAATCTGAGTACAACGTTTTGCCAGTTATTTCAACTAGCTTCATCAGGCCACAGCCAGATTTTTGGAGAAGTCTTACTTTTTCGTTCCTTATATAGATGTTTTGACCACACTTCTGCGCTCTTGCACAATGTGGGGGGGGGGGATTACGGAGGCAATGTACATTATGCGAGCCCTTTGAACTTGTCCTTTAACGACACATTTATATATTTATGCGATCTAACCCAAAAAACCTCTCGTGGATGATATTGGTCGCGAGAGCCTACGTGTTAAACTCTTCCATCCTCGCCAGACATCTTTGCAGGTGGGAGTACCCACACTTGACC
>JAAXLI020003920.1:0-10053 GCA_014621495.2 Entosphenus tridentatus | reverse complement strand
TATTTTATTACTTCCCTTCTACGTGACTTTACCGAAAGAACCAAGAAGATATACCAAGTTTGCAGTCGATACCACATTGGGAAGTGGGTTATAATTGAGTTACAAGATTTGAGGATACAACAACAACAGACAGAGTGAGTTCAAAGAAAGCGTGTAAAATTGGAATCGAGAGTATTCTATATGAGTAAAGTGCTCTACCTAGCATTTACTGTTATAAACCTTTTTCATGTGTAGTACCCCAGTAATTACCCTGTAATCGGGAAATTTGTATGGGGTAAGGGTAAAAGGTAGGGTAAAGGTAGGCTCGTTGCTTTTTACCTTTTACCTTACCTGCTAAAGGGTAAAAGCTAGGGTAGAGTGATTGTATTGTGGTAAGGTATAAGGTAGGATAAAGGTAGGCTCGTTTTTACCTTTGAACTTTTACCTTACCTTGCCGAGGCCTAGCCTCAAGGCCGCACGTTCGATGAGCATTTGGATAGCCTGCGGGCTGTTTTCATTAAGATGCGTGCGGCTGACTTGAAATTCAAGCCCCAAAAATGTCATCTGCTCCAAAAATCTGTTCGATACTTGGGCCACATAGCGAATCGGGTATCGCAACGGACCCCGAGAAAACTGCTTGCGTTCGGACGTGGCCGACCCCCACCTCGGCCAGCAAGGTGCACAGTTTTATCGGCTTTGCCTCTTATTATCGCCGATTTGTCGCGGGGTTCACATCTATAGTTAAACCTCTCCACGTACTGACAGCAAAGGGCCAAATATTTCATTGGGGGGAGGAGGCTGCGTTTCGCTCTATTCACGATGGGCTGGTTAACGCCCCTCCCGTGCGTTATCCCAACTTTTCGTTGCCGTTCATTTTTGGCACGGACACCAGTAATACCGGCATTGGTGCGGTGTTATCCCAAGTCGTAAATGGTGTGTGGAGCACGTGGTTACGTATAGCAGCAGGGTGCTGTCTCCGGCTGAGCAGCGGTACTGCGTAACGTGCCGGGAACTGTTGGCCATTGTGGTTTTTGTGCAACAATATTGGCCATACTTTTACGGGTGACAATTCGAGGTGCACTCTAATCACGCGACGCTCCAATATGCGCTGCATGTGGACCAGCCCTCTGGTCAATTGTCACACTGGCTCGAAATCCTGCAGGATTTTTCATTCAATGTCACGCCATTTGAACGCCGATGTCCTATCGCGATTGCCAGCGCCCGGAGCCGGAGAGTGCGCTTGTTTTTCTGGTTCGGGTCGTTGTCGACCGACCGGCTCGACCTTCCCCTGCTCTCTCGTTGCGTCTGCCGCGGACGCGATGCGGGGGACATGCGACATCCTTGTTGCACGGGATGCAACTTTGGGGCTGGACTATGAGGTATGGGGACGCTGGCAAGCGGACGCGTCCCTCCTTAAGTTGTGCCGGTGTGTCAGAGAGACCGCCGATCGTATGGCTCCGTGGGATGTTAACTCGTTTGTGCTGCGGGGAGGGGTGCTCATGTACTGGGACGGAGGATTGCGCCGTTATGCTATTGTTTAAGTTTTCAGTTTCATTTATTAGGTATAACCCTGTGAGCCATGCGGCTCTTGATTCGGGTGTAACCGCAACTAAAAAAAACATGAACAAGAAACATCTTAAAGTGACTACACACAACAGAACAATCCAGGAAAAAAAGTAAAGTCTTCCAGAAAAACACCATATTTCAACGCTGTGTGCAAAAATCACAGTGGGATGCAAGTCAAACAATAACAACCTTAAGATAATTTCGATTAAAGTTAGGCTAACTCTGTACTACAACAAACAAACATGGCTAAACATGAGTCACTCCATAACAGCAGGAGTATCAGGAGCGGTATCAAAAAAAATCAATATACCTTAAAAAATCAGCACTAGAATAAAAACTCAAGATCATACTTTGCAGCGGTCATCCAGAACGATACATTTGATTTCAGGCCATTTTGAATAGCAGTGGCAGCTAGGGGTGTACAACCCCTCTAGAGCAGTTTTGAGTGAAGATCTCACAGGTAGTGATCCAAGTTGCAGTTTATTGGCGATAGCATTCCAGTTCATATGTATGTTCAACTTCTTTTTCACAGTACATAGCCAACTGTGCTCATCGGATGTGTGGGGTAAGTTTAACAAAATTAACGCAAAAAGCAGTTCCAACATTTTTTTTTTAATGAGTATGCAGAGACGAAAGCGGCCGGGCATGGTGCTGGCCACTCCTGTGCCGTGCCAGCCGTCATCTGTGCTTTGTGACAGCACTTGTCCCAATAGTTTGTTAAGGCTACACAAGAGATCTTTGTTTTTGTTGTCGAGTGCAACGTATGATCAAAGCTAATTCATCATGCGCACTTTGATCACAGCACATTTTTTTTCAGTGCGGATAATATGATGTATTCACCACTTTACTGCTTTAAACCGCAAAAAAAATGCGACTAGTATTTCGTTCTGCAAATACCTATTTGATAAGTTGAAGATAATCGTGTATAGGAAACACAGGGCTGTGGATAAGAGGTATTCTGTATTTGAAGCCATTCTGCTTATCTATTTTGTTACTTATATTTTGCACAATTACACAACTTATTATTAGGCGTTATCTAATCCAATTGAGCTGAATATGTCAAATCTCTTAATATTTAGTAACACAACTACCAACACTGTGATGGAAGTAAATCAGTATCAACAATTAAGTATGATAACAGCGCAATGATACAGTGATGTCCACTCAAGACTTTAATTTTTTACATTTTAAAAGGCACATCACAATAAACTAATACAGATGTAATGAGAGCCATGTATGGCTCACGTGGCGATCGGCTTGCCGGTCCCGCTTTGTAGCCAATGAGGGGAGAGCCCGGGAGCATGGTCTCGGCGTGATCTCGGCATGTTAGCTAAGGTGATTGGCTTGGCCGATCTTGGCCTCAGCTAATGGGAAGCCGGATCAGAAGCGTGGTCCCGGGAGTTGACGGGGTGTGATCTGGAATGTTCGACGCTGGCTACTGAGGATTGGCTTAGGGGTACCACGTGACCCAGGCGTTAAAAGGGGGAGAGACGGAGGAGTCGGGAGCAGACCTGGGAACGAAGGGAGCAGGGGCCACGTGCGTACGGGGCTCTGGGTGCCACGTGGGCGGTGCGACTTCGCTGGCTGTCTGCCCGCTTCCCGTTTCCTGCCAGCAACGGGGAGTGTGTGAACTGTGGAAGTGGAAAATAAAGGACTGATTCCAGAAACCGTCTCGAGAAGGTTTATTACATTGGTGTCAGAAGTTCTTCTGGGACCGTTTGGACGATCTTCAAGATGTCCAAGCACCTCAGAAAGAAGAACCCACCCGAACCTCCATCGGAGGAAGATGTCGAGACGGACGAGGATGATCTGTTGGGAGCTACAGCTTCTCTGCCGCCGGCTGCTGCTACTCTCCTCGACGCCTCTCAACGCCGACAGGGTGAAGATACGACCACCTCAGGGGCGAAGGATGGATGGCGGCTGATGGCGGAGCAGATTGAGTCATTACGCGCAATTCTGCTGAGTTTGGTGACAGCGGTGGCATCCTCACCAGCCGTGGGTCGCCAGATAGCAGTCCAGCTTAATGCCGCGGACCGAGATCCTGCCACGCGGGAAGAGGCCGACATCTTGGGTGGGGCGGCAACATCGGAGCCGTTGGGCGCCATTTTGCGCAAAGCTGCCACCACGCGGCCGCCGGACGCCATTTTGACGGAGACAGGTGGAACGCGGGAAGCGAAATCGGAGATGCCCGCGGCGTCTGCCTGCCACCGCGGACATCGCCTTCCACAGATTAAGGAATTTATCGCCGGGGGCGATTGGAGTGCTTTTACATGGCGCTTCGAGTCGGCCTTCAGATCCGTGCGATGGACGGAGACGGAGGCGCTGGAAGCGCTGCCCACGCTGCTGGACGATGTTTCTCTGGGGGTCTTCCGATCCATCCCGGCGTCCAAGAAGAAGACGCTTCGTGATGCTTTCGCAGAGATGGCGGAGTTTTACGACCCGCCGACAGCAGCCACGAGAAAATTTATGTCACGTCGTCGAGGATCAGAGGAGTCGCCTTTGGCTTATCGGGGGGCGTTGATGGCGTTGGCTATGGCCGCTTACCCCAACGCGACGGCCGATCATCTTGATCCTCTCATCCTTTCCCGTATGCTGGAGCTGTCCCAGGAGCTCAACATCTCGCTGCCGGTATGCGGCCACGAACCGCTTACATCGCGATGGGTGGTGCGCTGCCTGGACGCTAAGTTTAACATTAAGCACTGGGACCAGATGGCGGCATGGACGGGGAAACCCGAGATCGACGGCCCACCTTTGGGGTGGTCTCCACGACGGGTCGTCCAATGCTCCGACGACTCCGGCGACGACGAGGTGGTGGCTGCTGCTGTTCCGCACTGGATTCCGAGACGGCGGCTGCGCGACCAGCGTGGTGACTACGCGAGCCATCCACGTGCGGGGGCCGAGTCGACCGACCGCCGGCCGACGACGGCCACGTGCTTCAAGTGCGGCCGACGAGGCCATTTTGCCCGCGACTGCCGCTGCCGACCTCTGCCTTCGCCGCTTCCGCTGAGTGGGCCTCCATCTCCTCCACCGGGCACGGAGCCGCGACACCCTCGGGCGAGTCGGCACAAATCTGACACCCGGCAGGTCGTGTCACATCATTCATCCACTCGCGCTTATAGTTGCACTTCTAATGATAATTGTCATTCTTCTGCATCATTTCCACGCTCTACTACACAATGGAAAAAATTGGCTCGTAGGGTTGTGGCTGCGGCATTGGGCTCATCGACGAAACGGGGTACCATCGAGGGCATCGACGTCCATATTTTGGTGGACACCGGCGCATCTGCCACCATCATTTCCGATGTTATTTTTCATCTTTTGTCTATTCCCACGTCACGAATACATTGGGTTAATGACGCGTGTGTAGCCGCAAATCGGGGTAGCATGGGTATCTGTGGTCAAGTCGATGTGTGTATCGCTATCGGGAATATTACCGCTAAAGGATCGGTGTTGATCTCGCGCTCGCTAGCCGTCCCATGCTTGCGAGGCACAGATTTCTTGCGCCGCATGCCACTCAAGATACGGGTCGACCAGGATTGTTTGGAAATACCGGGGGGTCGTAGGATGTCGTTCCTGCCTTCCCTGCTGGGCAGTTCGCCTCCGGGTAACGCAGTTACCGCCATGGTCGCTGCTACGGTAGAAGTTCCATCAGGCGTACAAATGCTCATTCCGCTGCGTTACCGGAAACCCCTTCACGTTAAAAAGGGGGCAATGGGCGTGCTATTATCCCAATTCGGTGGCTAAATCTTTTTCCTTGGCGGCAGCCCAAACGATCGTACGGCCAGGTCAGGCACCGTTCATACAGGTGTTGAATGGGGGGCCGGACCGGGTTGTTGTCCCGGCGGGATCGGTGTTGGCTTACGCCACTACCGATTTCGCCACTTTTTACGGAAAACCGCGCGTCGGAATACCCACTGGTGGGCCTCTACGCGATCGTTCACAGGAACGGTGGATCGCGGACTTGTGCGGGGAAAATGCATCCTTGTCGAACGAGCAAAGAACTGCTTTGCATTCATTATTATTACGGTAAGCTGATGTTTTCAGTAAAAATGATTTGGATCTCGGCCGCACGTCACTTTTGTCACACCATATTGACACCGGTGCGACACCTCCCATCTGTATGCATCCGCATCGCATGAGCCCTGCAGAAAGGGAACATGTGCGCGGCGCAGTAGACGAGATGTTGGCGGCGGATATTATTTCGCCGTCCAACAGCCCTTGGGGTGCGCCCGTCGTTCTGGTTAAGAAAAAGGATGGTGGGACGAGGTTTTGTGTAGATTTCCGCCGGTTGAATAAGATTTCCGTGGCGGACGCGTACCCTTTACCAAGGATGGATGACTCATTGGACGCTTTATCGGGTGCTAAAGTCTTTTCCACCCTCGATCTGTCCTCGGGCTTTTGGCAGCTTCCCCTCGATGACGCGTCAAAACCCAAGACGGCATTCCGCACACCACATGGTCTCTTTGAGTTTAACCGGTTGCCTATGGGCTTGAATGCGGCTCCGGCGACGTTTCAACGACTCATGGAATTGGTACTGGCTGGATTACAGTGGGAAACGTGCCTCATATATTTAGATGATATTATCGTTTTTAGCCGCACGTTCGAGGAACACCTCCAACGCCTGGAGACGGTCTTTCAAAGGATGCGGTCGGCTGACCTAAAGTTTAAACCTAAGAAATGCCACCTTTTGCAACACTTCGTCCGTTACTTGGGTCATATCGTCAGTTCAGATGGCGTGTCCACTGACCCTCAGAAAACGCAATGTGTCCGAGAGTGGCCCACACCCACTTCGGTGGGCGATGTTCGGCGCTTTATTGGGTTTGCATCCTATTATTGCCGCTTCGTTTAGAACTTTGCAACATTGGCTAAACCATTGCATGTTCTGACGGGCAAAAATCAAAGGTTTAAATGGGGCCCGGAGGAGGAACGCTCTTTTCACTCGCTTCGGGATCACCTCGCCACGGCGCCTACGCTCGATTACCCGGACTTTTCCCAGCCGTTCATCCTTGACACGGATGCTAGCGATATCGGTATCGGGGCCGTTTTATCGCAACGTAAAGACGGGGTTGAGCGAGTGGTTGCTTACGGCAGCAGGGTTCTGTCCCCTGCGGAAACACGATATTGCGTGACGAGGCGGGAACTTTTGGCAATCGTGCATTTTGTCCGCCTGTACCGGCCGTACCTGTATGGAAAGAAATTCCTCATTCGCACTGATCACGTGGCTTTGCAATACTCCTTAAAATTGGACCAACCGTCAGGCCAATTGGCTCGGTGGTTGGAATCATTACAGGAATTTCCTTCGATATTACGTACCGTAAGGGTGCCCGCCACGCTAACGCGGACGCGCTCTCCAGGTTACCATCCATTCCCCCGTGCACTTGTCTGACGGGCATGCACCGCTGCGCGGCGCCGCTCACCTCGCCCTGTCCGGTTATGGGGGCGATAGCGAACGAGGACAACCAGGAGGTGTCAGTGGACACTGATGATACCCTACAGCTGCCGCACTCGGTCTGGCTACGCGAGCAGGAGGCCGATACCTCGCTGGCTCCGCTGTGGAAATTGATCGGGAAACAAAAAGCTCAGTTGGCGGGATGGAAGTGGCGGATGTTCTGAGGCCAGGCGGGACTATTGATGTGTACCGACGGGTTGCCTGACCGACCACGCCTGGTCGTGCCTACTTCCCTTCGCTATGACCTGCTTCGCGCTCTGCACGCTGACAAATTGATGCACCTCGGCGTGCAGAAGACTTTGGCCGCAATGCAAAAATATTTCTTTTGGCCCGGCATGACGGCAGATGTTAATGACTTTGTCCGCTCATGCCATGATTGTGCGAAGAGGAAACCGCCTCAGAAACAGTATGTGCCGCCATTACGTTCCATTGAGGTGTCCCGCATAAACGAATTGGTTGCTCTCGACATTCTCGGCCCATTCCCTCCATCGGCTAGGGGCAATAAATACCTTCTGGTCGGGGTAGAATACTTTTCTCGATGGCCGATGGCCTGGCTTCTGCCCGACCAAACGGCCGCGTCCATCACCGATGCTTTCTTGAACGGGTATGTCATGGATAAGGGAGCACCCGAGAGGTTGCTCACAGATCAGGGACGTAACTTCTCCTCCAAGTTGCTCAAGGAGTTTGCGATGCAGTGGGCACAAAGAAGAGTCGCACTTCCCCTTACCATCCGCAAATGGATGGCATGGTGGAACGATTCAACCGCACCCTCTCAGCTATGCTTTGTCACACGGTGAGTGAAAAGCAGACCGATTGAGACTTGCACATACCGGGCGTCTTAGCGGCATACCGCATGGTTCCGCACGCGTCCACGGGATATTCACCATTTTTTCTGATGTATGGCCGTGAGAACGTACCCTCCATTGATGTGCAACTGGGTACGCCGAGTAAACAACCGTCCCTTTCCTTGCCTGATCACGTACGGGACTCGCTTGAACAGGTTACAGAGGCGCGAGAGGCCGCCAGATTTGCGACGGCTCGTACGCAGGCAAGGAACGAGAGGTATGCGCGTCGATCGCGTACTCACATGCCCTGGTCAGTGGGCGACCTGGCATGGCTCCACTGCCCTCAGGTGCCGGTGGGCACATCCCCTAAACTGCACAGGCCTTGGCGGGGGCCTGTGACGTTGGTGGAAATTCGGAATCCACAGAGTGTTCGTGTCCAGTACGGAAAACGTCGGTGGTACGTCCATTCGTCGCGACTTAAACCCTACGTTAGTCCGCGTGTCGATCCCTCATCTCCACTTCTTGACCTGCCGGGATCTGCTGTGCCGAATATGCCGCTTGCCTCGCCCGTTGATCCCCAGCGGGACTGTGTTGTGCCCCCTGCAGATGAACAGGTTTTGAGGGCTGATGAAACCCCCGCTGTCCCCCCTCCAACGGGACCTGCCCTGGACATGACCGAAAACGAACAATCTTCTTCTTCACGCCAACCACCTCCTGTCGAACCGGCGGCAAGGCGACCGTGCGCAGGAAGCGGACAGGGTCCCGCGTCGCGTACGTGATCTAAATCTCTCCCGTTTCGTTAGCGTTTGATTGTCTTGCTGTCCCTTCCCTGTCGTTACCGCACTACAGGGGTGCCCTAATGTATGTCTGGTTGTTCATGGGTGATTCTGTTTTTAAGTGTTGTTCGGCGCATTGACGCCATTTCACCCTTTATTGTTAAATGCGTCTTGGCGCCCTAATAAGCAATTTTATGGAATCGGCTAATCACCCTTTTCCCAGCCGAGACGGCTGATTTTTTCACCGGGGGGGGGGGGGGGGGGGTGATGTAATGAGAGCCATGTATGGCTCACGTGGCGATCGGCTTGCCGGTCCCACTTTGTAGCCAATGAGGGGAGAGCCCGGGAGCATGGTCTCGGCGTGATCACGGCATGTTAGCTAAGGTGATTGGCTTGGCCGATCTTGGCCTCAGCTAATGGGAAGCCGGATCAGAGGCGTGGTCCCGGGAGTTGACAGGGAGTGATCTGGAATGTTCGACGCTGGCTACTGAGGATTGGCTTAGGGGTACCACGTGACCCAGGCGTTAAAAGGGGGAGAGACGGAGGAGTCGGGAGCAGACCTGGGAACGAAGGGAGCAGGGGCCACGCGCGTACGGGGCTCTGGGTGCCACGTGGGCGGTGCGACTTCGCTGGCTGTCTGCCCGCTTCCCGTTGCCTGCCAGCAACGGGGAGTGTGTGAACTGTGGAAGTTGAAAATAAAGGACTGATTCCAGAAGCCGTCTCGAGAAGGTTTATTACACAGTTATAGATTCCCTAAACCATTGCAAGGCCCACGGGCCACCGGCGGTCTCTGGTGGCCTTTAGTGTGGCACCTGACGTGCTGCACCCAACAATACACAACAAGTGAAAACACCCCCCATCGTCATTGTGCTGCTGTCAAACCCCCAATGGTTTCAAATGTGTGGCGGCCCTCACACTGATGTCTTATTAGCGAAAGTAGCTCCCCTCTAGAAAGTCGTGAAGAACACTTCCTTCAATCATTTTAAAGAACACATTTACTTTCAAATGGCCCATGCATCTCCCAGTTTATTGCAGTAATTAATATAAAGTTCCCAATGGAAAGTGTGGATATTTATATTGAGGCTGTTATTATCATGCTCTTAACATAAATGGAATTTGAACATCACAGCCAATGAAATTTTAAGGAAATGGCCAGTGACGGACTGGGACAAAAAATCGGCCCAGGCATTTATAAACACACCGGCCCAAATTCAGGCTATGTGTATGTTTTATGTGAGTTTAAATATGTTGTGCGACAAACTGTGTACTAGTAGCTTGATTTGGGATGTGACCTATTTGCGTGATTTTTACGTACAATCTCATTGTCCCATTTGGGCTGGTTCAAAAAACAAATGAGCTGGTGAGAATTTTTGTTTTACGATGCCGAATATGGGACTTAATGCAAACTGAGAGCGTAAATAAGCAATGAAGCATACTCAGAGGTAATACATATTTTAAATTAATAAAGAAACTTTTTTTTTCTTCTCTGATCACATTT
>JAAXLI020003918.1:0-10055 GCA_014621495.2 Entosphenus tridentatus | reverse complement strand
TATTGTGGGGCACGCATTGAGATGTCCAATGGCGTGGACACCCAGAGATTTGCAAGCCAGAGTGGCGTGGCGCATGAGGGAGGCACTAGAGGCACGGGCGCAAACTTCGTGACAATTGTGGAAATATTTCGGTACGATGCGAAGTGGAGGTGCGGTGGCATTAACGGATTTAATAGTGTTGGCCTCCTGATCTCGTTAATATCTGCACGTAGTTACGTCTGAGTATAAAATAGGAGGGGGGGGGGGGCGTGTGGCTGGAACTTCGCAGTTGTGGCCCCATCTGTTATTTGATTTGCAGTTGTTTAGGCCCATATGGTCAATGGTGCAGCTGGTGCTTATGCCGAGGGCCCATCGTTGATAGCAGTCCCAGACTTTATGGCTAGGAGCCTTCGTCTATTGCAGGGGCAGCCTCGTTCCATCGTATGTGGGACAGCCGCTTTACCGCCCCTTGGCCACATTCATATTGCGTACAATTCATAGTGCGTACAATTCATATTGCGTACAATGCATATAGCATACAATTAATTTATATTGCATACAATACAATGTATTTTTGGTATTTATGAACAAAAAATTATTGCAACTAAAGCGAGCCCAGTACAATACACCAATCGCAAAACGGTGGGGAGGGGGAACATAAACTCCACGAACAGCAACCTGATTTCGTCGTGAGAGGATCCTATGAAGGGGGTGACTTCTCTATTTTTAAGCTGCAATGAACTAACGTGTCTTGAGACATCGATCGTGCTATGTGAACGCGCTCATTGTGAACCGCGAACTTCTGCTGCCACGAGCGCTGCACGCGCTGCCGCTGAGCCGCTTTACCGCCCCTTGGCCGCATGCTCGTGGGTTATCTTATTGTATGTACGTTGAACTTCTTTCACACTATACGTAGCCAATCGGAGGCGCGGAGTAAGGGCCACAAACTATGTACGGTGTGAAACCATGTTGAAACGAGTTGCATTTAATGCGTCCGTGATTACTTTATAGCGATTATTTTCATCAAGCAATTTTTGTTTAAAGCACACGGTGCATTTAGTTTGTTTGAAAAAAAGAAACCGCATTCCATTCAGAGTTAATTAAAAGTTAAAGTATCGACGAAGCACACCAGGTGCGGGAAGGAGCCACCCCCTCCTGCGTGCGTTGCGCGCACGTTCACGGTTCGCGCAACGCACGCTGGGACTCAGCAGCAGCAGCGCGTGCATGACTCACCGCGTTTGGCCTATCTCAGGGAATGCATTCCTACATTTTGTGGAATGCGCAATATTTCATGGTATAATTTTTGTGTATGCATTTATCATGAGCTCCGAGGGGGACGACCGGCTCGCCATTTTATAGTTATACAAAAGTAATATGCTCTGTTGAAGAACTGCACAAGAAAAGAAAAGAAAAAACGTGAACAGCGGGGACTGTGAATGGTTGATATGCACAACATTAATGATTTGCTCTTATAAAATGTTACTATTCAAATTTTGTGCGATACAATCACCACCCTACTCCTCTGGCCCACGTGCTGGGAAAAACCATTGCCAGAAACGCGACCGATTATGCACGGTACTTTTATTTTGAAGGGCACAGTGTTATTGACAAATGTGTTGAGTTTTTAGCTTGTTATTTTTGGGAAGCAGAGTGATTGAAATCTGTTCTTTGAGGTATAATGACTGTATCTGCCTTGTGTTTAAGTGATAGTTATTGTGCCTGCATGAATACTGTGTAGTCGCTAATGGGACTACATCGCAAACCAGGGACGTGTACCTAGTGGTAAATATATCACAATTACAGTTGATCGTAAATTGATTTAATAACTAATTATTTGCCACTTATAATGCTTGTGCAATAGCCAATGAGGCATTGCCGCTATAAATAAAATCAACACAACTTAAATATGCCAAGACATGGCACGTTATAAACACAACGCGTATACAACTGTGATGTCTACGACATTCATTGAAGAATAAAGCCCAGTTAAAACATCAATAAAACAGAATTTATCCACAAATTTGGCTGTCCGTCTGATGACGCTAGTTGTAATTATTGGCGATACGTCGTACTCAGATTGTAAATGTTGTGGATTTGCTCTCCAACACACCGGTGTGCTGTACTAGTAACGAATTGGCACGTTCTGTTTATCTGACAAACCTTACTAATTGGCTGTCGGGTGGTGGCGGGTTTAACGAAACATTTATATTTATGCGATCTAACTCGAAAAAAACGAAATTATGGATCAATAAAACTAATGTCATAGGGGAGCTGTTTATTTATTTCAGCAGACCCTCTGCCAGAAGGAGAAAATTAATATTACTATGGCTGCTCTACACATTGTTGATTAATTTCGATGATATTTTTTTTGCTGCTAATGATTTTCCACTTGGAAACATTCATGGTTTGTGATTCAAATAATTCCTATTGGGGAATTAATTTTAAATGTTTAGTTTTGTCTTTTATCGCAATATATTATGCTCTCAGCATTATGTCACGAGTCAATGAATCCATTTGAAAATATTAAACCAGCAAGAACATCTGGTGTGTTAGAGAATGTCTGCAGAAGAGACTTCTACATAATCTTTCATTTGCACAGAAAAGGGGTGTACTTTCCCACAAGCAATGCTACGAGATGATTTGTGGCATGACATTTAAACCGAGATGAATTTTTAATTATCAGAGTTGGAGTTTAGCAAAGCCATTCAGTCACTGGTGGCAGGGCTGATGCCATCAGCGCGCTCTTCTTGAGAACGCACTTTAATCACAGGGAGCTGTCCAGATTTCCACCTCGGATATGAGCCAACTGGTAGTTGATTTTCTTATGGGCTGGAGCAAAATTTCAGACAAAAAAGTAGCAAATACTTGATGTTACCAGCTATTTACACAGATAACATATGTTGAGGTGTGCGTTCACATATTTCACAAGAAAATCACCACTCTAGGCCTGTGTGTAGTATGTATAGTGTGGGCAAAGAATGGTACTATTTCAAACACTTCGCTTTTGTGTGTTATTTCACACACCTTGGAGCTGGGTTGATGTCAGGGCCAACCAGCCTCAACATTTTATAAAGGGCTTTGTTAAATGCTAGTTTTCAAGTTTGTGAAATATTTAGCAATGTAAAACATCCCTGAAGAAGTGCCCTTTCTTTGCATCGTCTTGGTCATCGATTATGACAGAAAATATGAATAAATAACAGGAACAAAAAATATGTTATCTATTTTTTACATATAAGATGGGTTAGGTGATTAATGTCATGGCATCATTGGTAATACGTCATGAAAAGCTGCAGACAACATAATTAAAATTCAACTTATCTATGATTTATATTCTTTGTGATAAAGGTACCCCTGTTAATCATGACTAGAATGTAAAACTTTATGCATTATTTATTTATATACATTCCAAGGCTGTGTTGGCACACGTTGTCTTATACAAGTCTGAAGCTCCGTCATTCAGACATTTATTTTTCGAGTGAGTCATCCTTGCAGCATCAACAGAGCCCTCACCCAGTGATGATTCTAGAAAACTGGGGGCAATAA
This sequence comes from Entosphenus tridentatus, assembly GCA_014621495.2. NCBI lineage: Eukaryota > Metazoa > Chordata > Hyperoartia > Petromyzontiformes > Petromyzontidae > Entosphenus > Entosphenus tridentatus. Next base: position 6,533 of record JAAXLI020003918.1, on the reverse strand, counting down.
ATGGGAGGGGGCACCCATGCCACGGTGGCGAGGTGTTAACTTCCTCGCCTGATATACAGGAGATCGCGGGTTTGATCCCAACCTTGACGCCTGCTGCTGTATACTTGGAGTTTGCATGTATCTCTCCTTGTGGTGCTCGCGTGGATTTTTCTCTGGTACCTCCAGTTTTTCCCTCCACATTTGGAATCAACATCAGACGTTTAGAGTATTTGGCTGTAAATTTCTACGTGATAAGCCACTTCGTTGAGATGTCATTTTTGGCCAGGGAGCTTCTGAAACAGAGCTATCGAGCTCAGTGGGCCTTACCTGGTAAAAGAAAAATAGTTGATCGTTTATTGTCAATGTAATGGAAACAACCCCAAGTGTAATGTTGTTGGAATACTGTAAGAGCAGACTTTGGAGGCTAGGTGTTGATTGCCACTATTGCAGGATCTGGTAGCATGAGCTCACATTTTCAGCGTCTCTTGCCAGCCCTCGGGTTGACACCTGTCCTGTGTTAGATCCAGACAGTCTGGAAATTGGCATCTGTGTTCGGGTGGCAGGAATTGATCTGCACCAAGATAGGCTACCGATATCGCTGTGCTTAACTCAATCGCAGTAAACTGCGCAGTTTAAATCAGAAACCAAGGCTGACTGGGAAATACGTCTGGGTTTGGTCTAGAGTGGGAAAAGGTGGCAACCCTACCCAGCCTACCCCAAAGAAGCTGCCTCTAAATGGGCGGGTGGGGGAGACATTTGTTCATTAGGAAGCAAAAGCCTCACCAGGCACCGGCCCCCGCCACCCCCACTCATAGTTTTTAAACTGGCACAAATGCAGCTGGTTTTATCTGCTTGCCTTCAACCAGGTGGGAGACCTAATGCCACAGCCCCACGTTAAACTTTCTGCGCGTTAGGAATTGTTCCAAGTATGCCTGTAATCCAGGATTGTGAAGGCGAGATTTGGAGGATCGATGTCTGAAACTCCTTTCCGTAGGCCTCAAGGTGCCATACGCTTCAATGCCCGTACCACCACCTTCTGCTGTCACATGCCAGCAAGGTGGTACAGAAAGTGAGGACTAATCGACGTGTCCCATCTGTACGAGATCGAGCATTGCGCTCCGTCGCATGCATCACTTTTCTCTTGGTGCTCCGGTTTCCTCCCCTATGTAGAAACACTAATTGGCTACGAACATCTTAATAGACGCGCTCTTGTGTTTGTGGATTGTGCCGTTTTGTGTGGCGCAGTTGCATCAATAAGATAGCTTTATAAAAACTAAATTATATAATCGTGTGTGCCTGCCCCCCCTTCCATCACCAACCTGCACTGACCAGTGTTATGATCAAACAACCCCATGCATATGTATGTATGTTGATCTTCTTTCACAACGGTACGTAGCCAACCATGATAATCGGAGGTGCACAGATAGGACGACACACTAAACACGACAAGCAGTTCTCCAGGAACGAGTTTTTAATTCAGGATAAAAAGTGGCATGGCGTCACCTTACCTGTTCATTCAGCTGGACTAAAATGAGAATCTCTATCTTCAATAGCACACGGGCTATTGAAAACACAACAAAACGTATTATTTCAATGAAAATAACAACAACCTGAAGCTACATTCCAAATAGGCTTCTGGATGAGGGCCTGAGGATTCTGCATGCTTGTTTATTGCAGAGTGTCGGTGCGGGAGGCCCAGGACTGACTCAGACATCATTCGCCACTGATGGTAGGCGTTGGCAGGAATCAAACTCAGGTAAGCCAGGTTCATAGTGTAGTATGGTCAAACAACCACGCCACATGAGTGACATGATGTAACGAGGCTTTCATCCGGCAGTGTATTGGGATGTGTTCGTGAAATATTATTAAGTAGCTGGGATTTTAAACGGGAATTTTAGTCACCAAAATATATTTCAGCTGCCCCATTGTCATAGGCTTATATTGGACATTGCTTTGATAAGGGGGTTCACCTTTAAGAAACAAATCAATAACTAGTTCTCTGTACAGTCATTTATAAGCAATGTAATTTTAATGGTGAAGATTACACGACCTATTCGTGTTAAGGATTATGAATTTTAATGAAAAAGATTAAAATTCCTGAAAATCTGGGAACCCTTTTTGTAGCATTTGTCGAATTTCAATAACTGCTATAGCGATTTCTTCCCACTCAAAAATGGTGGAATGATGAATTACAGTTCGGATATGTACTCATAGCAAGAACAAAAATGCTGGTCTATTAACAGTAAATACATTAAAAACATACTGTCATGTGGAAATAATCCAATTGTAAAAAAAATACAGGTCAACGGTGCCTGCTCAGGTAGTGAGATGTTAACTACAGTGACGTAAAAAAAGTATTTGATCCCCTGCTGATTTTGTACGTTTGCCCACTGACAAAGAAATTATCAGTCTATAATTTTAATGGTAGGTTTATTTGAACAGTAAGAGATAGAATAACAACTTAAAAATCCAGAAAACGCATGTCAAAGATGTTATAAATTGATTTGCATCAAAACCCTTGTTGGCAATCACAGAGGCCAGAGGTTTCTTGTAGTTGGCCACCAGGTTTGCAAATATCTCAGGAGGGATTTGGTCCCACTCCTCGTTGCAGATCTTCTCCAAGTCATTAAGGTTTCGAGGCTGACGTTTGGCAACTCGAAGCTTCAGCTCCCTCCACATATGTTCTATGGGATTAAGGTCTGGAGACTGGCTAGGCCACTCTAGGACCTTAATGTGCTTCTTCTTGAGCCACTCCTTTGTTGCCTTGGCCGTGTGTTTTGGGTCATTGTCATGCTGGAATACCCATCTACGACCCATTTTCAATGCCCTGGCTGAGGGAAGGAGGTTCTCACCCAAGATGACCCGTCCATCGTCCTTTTGATGCGGTGAAGTTGTCCTGTCCCCTTAGCAGAAAAACACCCCCAAAGCATAATGTTTCCACCTCCATGTTTGACGGTGGGGATGGTGTTTTTGGGGTCATAGGCAGCATTCCTCCTCCTCCAAACACGGCGAGTTGAGTTGATGCCAAAGAGATCCATTTTGGTCTCATCTGACCACAACACTTTCACCCAGTTGTCCTCTGGATCATTCAGATGTTCATTGGCAAACTTCAGACGGGCATGTATATGTGCTTTCTTGAGCAGGGGGACCTTGCGGGCGCTGCAGGATTTCAGTCCTTCACGGCGTAGTGTGTTACCAACTGTTTTCTTGGTGACTATGGTCCCAGCTGCCTTGATATCATTGACAAGATCCTCCCGTGTAGTTCTGGGCTGATTCTTCACCGTTCTCATGATCTTTGCAACTCCACGAGGTGAGATATTGCATGGAGCCCCAGGCCGAGGGAGATTGACAGTTCTTTTGTGTTTCTTCTATTTGTGAATAATCGCACCAACTGTTGTCACCTTCTCACCAAGCTGCTTGGCGATGATCTTGTAGCCCATTCCAGCCTTGTGTAGGTCTACAATCTTGTCCCTGACATCCTTGGATAGCTCTTTGGTCTTGGCCATGGTGGAGAGTTTGGAATCTGATTGATTGATTGCTTCTGTGAACAGGTGTCTTTTATACAGGTAACAAGCTGAGATTAGGAGCACTCCCTTTAAGAATGTGCTCCTAATCTCAGCTCGTTACCTGTATAAAATAAACCTGGGAGCCAAAATCTTTTCGATTGGGAGGGGGTCAAATACTTATTTCCCTCATTAAAATGCAAATCAATTTAGAACATTTTGGACATGCGTTTTTCTTGATTTGTTTGTTGTTATTCTGTCTCTCACTGTTCAAATAAACCTACCATTAAAATTATAGACTAATGATTTCTTTGTCAGTGGTCAAACGTACAAAATGAGCAGGGGATCAAATACTTTTTTCCCTCACTGTACGTCGTCTGGAATCCAGGAGATCGTGAGTTCGATCCAGACCCTGACACCTGTATATTTGGAGTTTGCATGTCTCTCTCCCCGTGGATGCGTGGAATTTTCTCTGGGTCCTCCGGGTTTTCCCTCCACATTTAGAAACACGCGTTCAGAGTATTTGGCTGCTATACAATTCCATATGATAAGCCACTTCGTTGAGCTATCATTTGTGGCCAGGTCGTTTCTGAAATAGAACTATATAGCTTTGTGGGCCTTACCTGGTAAGGCCCACAAAGTTTACAGTCATGTAATACTCTTTGGTTCTTTCATGTCATAGTTTAGTTTATTTAGAGGTCAGATCGGTGATGCTGTCCCTTGATTGATCTCAGTTTCTCAAGTGAAGATGGCCTCAACCCGGTAAACAATGACTTCACAAAAACAAGTCACGTTAGATCATGGGACCTCCTTTGCCAGTACCAAAATATGATAATAAGTTTTCCCCTTTTTTCTGGCAAAAAGAAAGTTGTCTCTGGTGTGGACCAATCAGTTTAAAGGACAATGCATATATTATCAGGGTATGTTTTTGGTTTTCATTCTGACCACAAGCATTGTGGTTAATGCAGACATGATGCCTTGTAATAGGTTTGAGTCAAGTCATGCTATATTTGATTCTGTAACTGATTTGCAAAATTTCATCTTTGAGCATGAACAAACAATATTGATGACACCGGTTTATCATGCGACAGCACCAACAACAAAAATTAGCAGAGCTTTTGGAAAAGTATGCCTCCTACTGTGTAAATTATGAAGGGATTATTAAAGAGAAGTTGGTGAAAAATCGCTTCCGTGGAGCATTTTCTGACACGAATGGATTATTTGACACATTGAGTGACACTGTAAGCGCAACATGGATCGAGTCTGAACCAATTAAGACTGTTCGTTAAATCCCCATTGTTTTTGCTATTGAGGCTCAATTATTCGGATTCACATTTAATTAAATTAGCATTCAGAGCGAATGTGAAACATCATAGCCCCAAAGTATCATTTAGCAGTTGCATCACTGCACATTGATGGTGTTGCCAAAGTGTAATATGCATGTATGATTCGACAGTACTTGTGCGTCAGCTCCCTGGTGATGGCATCATGGCCCATCTGAGGCGCTAGGTTGCGCCTGCGTCAGGAAGTCCTTCAGAGCATCTCATGAAAGTGTTCAACAAATCACTGCCATTTTACGGTATCGGTTGAGGAATAATAAAGTTCAGGTTTGCAGTAAAATTTTAATGAAATAAAAAATAATAGTGCTATTGTTTACACATTTATTTCCCCCTTGATCTTCCTTGACATACATTTGGGAAAAATAAAAAAGATAAATTACGGCAAATTGCACAGCACTGGGAATGGCTGAATAAAAAATATATAATTCAAATATTTTTAAATCACTGACCACTTTATCACCATTTTGCAATGGTGATGAAAGTTGCAGTTTAAACCATTTTCTTAGTGGATAAACCGTTCCCTCCGTGAGCCCTCTGTGTTTTATTTGCCCAAATAATGTCCACACTGTGCACTGAATCAAACGTGAAAGAACATCAAACAAAGCAGTGCCCACTCACAGCATTACAACTCCAGGACAAGCCCCCCCGCCCCCACGCTATCTATGTACCTTTTGTATAATATATCGCGACAGCTAACATTGAGACTGGCCTGCTTTGATATCTCGCATGGCTTTGTGCCGGTTGATGTAAATGGTGATATTTATTCGGACACATATATGTCAGCTTACATCGCGTTTGCAGATTGTCTGGGCACGGTTTATAAGGAGCCTGCTTATTTCAATTACGGAATTATCTCCCGGTTTGCTATTCGCAATTTTGCAGCGTCCAAATGCAGCCGGCAACCGGCACGATGCTCTGCAGTGAAAGGCGACAACACTTATCTTGGGTGGTTTGCAAAGAGGAGGGACGTTTTGCGATTATGTGAATGAGCTGATTGCTCTTTAGGGGGTGGGGGGGGCAGAGGTGGTTGAGGCTATGAGTGTGATAAGGTCATGCGTTGGGGGAGGTACAGGATACGATTACGTCTACGTTATAGTCTTAAAGTCGTAAGGAAGATGCCGGACACGGCTAACCACGAAGACGCAGGAGAGCAAAGCGAACGTGTCGAGGAAAAATGCTCGAGTCACATTTTCTCCGGCATTGCCGGGGCCACTGCGAAACCATCACGTGGGACGAACCCGTCACTCTGAGCCGGTAGAAGACAAAAAAAATAACTTGGTGAAAAGTCAATCTGGTGAAAAGTGCCGCACGTGCAACTCCGCGTTCGCACGCGCCCACGGTGTCGCGACGCCCTCACCCACGCCAAGGGTAATAAGGGGGGGGGGGGATCAGTGTTCACACTTTCACAACCTCCACGAGCGCACCAACCATCCATTGTGCACGGCAAAAAAATATCTCAGGAAACGGGGTGTATTTGTTGCATAAACTCCCCTTGTCCATGACAACAGCGCTGAGAACAGGAGGAATTTGCTGTGATTAATCTCGCGTTATATGAATAGATACAGCGCCTCATTCCAAGGTGCTTCACAACAATTATGGGAAACATTTTACGTAAGATGATAGCAGTTGAAATAAAAAGTGGGGTTATTATTAAAAGTCGCGTCCGTGAAGGATGGGTTGAGGAAGTGAAATGGGCCGGGGTAGTGACAGG
>JAAXLI020003917.1:0-10055 GCA_014621495.2 Entosphenus tridentatus | reverse complement strand
CTACTATTATATTTTGCCACTGGTAAAAGAGATCTCATAGTGTAAATAGTTTTATTATTTTCATTATTACTTTGGCGTCGCCCGAGTTTTGGGTGGTGGCAGATCCCTGCACCCAACCCCGCCTGCCTCCGCGTTCACTGCACACGCCCCGTGGCGCTACAGCAGCTGACAAATGCCGGCTGCTGCAGTGTCACACAACCCGGCTTAACTGCCGCATCGGACAGCTGAGGGGCAGTGCGGGTAAACGAGGCCTGCTGCTCCGACTCACGAGGCTGGAGGACGCTGGCTGCATTGTTCATGCAGCGCGGCTTAACAGCCGCCCCTTGTACGGTTCCTGCCAGCAACGTCCTCACAAGGCACCTCTTCCGGCACTATCAGTGAGTGGGAGCTTGGCGTGCCCCAGCATCGCCAGCAAGTGGGAGCTCGACGTGCTCCATCCACTGTTCAACACCATCAGCGAGTGGGAACGTGAAGCAGACTGTCATCAGAGAGTTGGCTTGCCTGCTGCCCACCAGTGAACGGGAGCTCTGGGAGGTTTGTCCACCCTGCTGCATCACCTGCGAGCTGGAGCACAGCGCGTCATCAGCTAATCCACAGGACCTCGTGTTCCTCTGACTGCTCCATTGTACGCCCCGCCTGTGTGGTTCTGTACGCCCGTGTACGCGCTCAACGAGTGTTTATACAGGCGTGTACGCATCCGCTATGTACGGGGAAGTGCTTGCTGATGGCGCAGAGCTTGGACAACGCTACCTCGACTTGCTGCTCCGGGCACCAGAGCTGCTGATTGGAGTCCACCCGAATCCTGGCCCCCTCATCACCACCATCGGTGCAGCATGGGCTGATATAATAGGGCTTCGACATGCACCATCTCTTCCTCACCTGCACCTGGAACCCGCGCTCCTGATATCTCGGCCTCGCTTTGCGCTGCGTTGCACCGCTAGTCGAGTAGATAACCTTGCGTTCAACAAACCCTCGGAGCCAGGATGAACGTCCGACTCCAATCGTCATTTATTGATTTTAACAAGGTAAAACTGGTGAGAAAACACAGATACAGCATCTGTTATAACCCGGAAACACCAACACAATGAACACCACAGCATCAGAACATTGTCTTAGATAACAATAGATCCTGGACGGACCAGGCCCTTACATTACCACTGAACAGCTAGACAAAGGCACAAGCCGGTGCGTTGCATACAGGCACATCGTGTATTCATCCCACTGCACCCCAAAAGTACAGCATTACACATAACACTAAACTGTGGATGAGATACTTCGTCATCTTTACTCTCAGGATCGCAACATAGCCACCTGGGCACAAGTCTGACTCGACCTACTAAATCACAAGTAACATCCACAATAAGGAAAGTCGCAGGCTTCGTTACTAACTAGGCCTCGTATTTACTACAACAACTTAACGGCACCATAAAGGCATTTACATCACTATAACGGTCATTCCAACATTACAACAGCATTGCCAATATTATAGGAATATAAACAACTTACAGACAATGCTTCTTAAGCTCCCACAATGGACAGGTGCGGCTGTGGTCTCACTGAGATGCGATGCGTGTCGCCATCTTGAATTATCAGTAAGATGGCAGAAGCCAGCGTGGTTCACTGAATCTAAAATTGTCACTTCCTGGTCACGTGACCAAAATTAGCATAAAAAAAGAGGAACTTCCTGTGAACGTACACTCCACATCTGCCGTGAGGCAAGACAGTGGTCGGCGTACGATTCGGGGGAAAACATTCCAGCGACGAGAAACCCAAAACGAGGGCCAAATCTACAAAAAGACCCCAGTTATTTAAAACGAGAAACCCTCTAAATATGTAGAACTTGTGAAAGTAGACAAAGTGAGTCTTTCGGTATCGGCGTCCGTGGTACTTTGTAACTTTTTTTCCATGGCAGAGCCAGGTTTGGTCCAGCAGAGTGCCCTGTTTCTGGGGCCACTCCTGACCCGCAGAGGCTCGTGGGCCACGCGTGACCCGTGGAGCCTCGCGGGCCATGCTTGACCCCCCGCCGAGGCTCGTGGGCCCACCCGCCAAACTGCGGCCCGTCAAGAGCGATGGCTTGCGGAACCATCGAGAAATATATGCGAGAGAGATGAGGGACAGATGAACCATGGACTAGCAATGAGAGACTTGGTGGAAACGAGGTGCGCAGGTACGCGTGGCGGCCACGCGTGCGGGGATGTCGCACCGTACCACCGCATTCGCAGGCTGGTGGAGGGGTTTAACACGTCGGCTTTCGCGACCAATATCATCCATAATAGAGGTTTTGGGTTAGATCACGTAAATATATAAATGTGTCGTTAAAACCCGCCACCACCCGACACAGCGAACTAGTAAGGGTTGTCACATAAACAGAACGTGGCCATTTCGTCACTAGTACAGCACTAACCGGTGTGTTGGAGAGCCAAGCCACAACATTTACAATCTGAGTACGACGTTTCGCCAGTAATTACAACTAGCTTCATCAGGCGACAGCCAGATTTGTGGAGAAGTCCACCTGTTTCGTTCCTTATATAGAGACGTATATATGTTGACCACGCTTCTGCACTCTTGCACAATGTGGGGTGGGGGGGGGAGATTGCTGAGGCAACGTACATTATGCATGTGCATTATGCGAGCCCTTTCAACTTGTCCTTCTTGTCTATTGTGTCTAAAGAACACTTACTTCTTTTGGCAATGTGACTTCTATAAACAAAAGGAAGGAACAGCAATGGGCTCTCCTTTGTCTCCTGTGATAGCGAATTTGTACATGGAAGATTTGGAAACAAAAGCAATAGCTTCAAGCACACTGAAACCATCGGATTGTTTTAGATATGTGGATGACACATTGGTGGTCTGGCCACATGGCAAAGATACACTGAACGCATTTCTAAATCATCTCAACTCGCAAAACCCATCCATCCAGTTCACCATGGAAGGAGAAGCTTGAAGAACTCTGCTCAGACGGGGTAGAAATGGTAAAATAACACACAGTGTTTACCGACAGAAAACGCATACTGACGCCTATCTGAATGCAGAGTCACACCATCACCCCGCACAGAAATCTGCTCTTATCAAGACGCTCATTCATCAAGCTAGGAAAGTGTTAGATGGTGACAGTCTGTGAAGTGAAATTTAACATGTTAAAGAAGCTACATCATGGGACCTCCTTTGCCAGTACCAAAATATGAGAATAGGTTTTCCCCTTTTTTCTGGCAACAAAACAGCTGTGTTAAAATGTTAAAACACCAAACTGAAACTTTTTACAAGGAATCATGTCTGCATTAACCACAATATTTGTGGTCAGAATGAAAAAAAACGTGCTCTGAATATATATGCATTGTCCTTGAAACTGATTGGTCCACACCATTGCATTTTGAGCACAAGTATTGTGGTTAATGCAGACATGGTTCCTTGTGAAAGGTTTCAGTTTGGTGTTGGGGGTGATCCCCACTGTGGCCATGGCAGCAGAGAAGAGCCAGTGCCGTTCCTTTATGGGGCCTTGAGTCGGCTTCCGGTTCTGAGCTCCACTGCTCCCCATCGACACCTTGTGCCGTTGCGTGGCGCCGGGGCTCCGTTTCGGCCGATGGAGGAGGCGAGCTCACGTGGTTCCATGTCTTAAATTCAGACGGGAGGGCGGTTGGTGGCGATGGTGGGGATTTGTTGTCGATATGCTGAGCCGGTGGGGGGGGGGGGACGGAGATTAGGATTTTGCCGAGATCAACTCCGCGTGATGTTTCCCCAGGAGGATCTGTTCCAGCAGCCGGGCCTCACCGCCGAAATGGAGGAGATCCGAGATTGCCTCGACACCGACATCCCCGACACGCTCCGTATCCTTTCCGCCGATCGCGCTTTGGTGTAAACACACGAGCACACGCTCGCTCGCTCATTCATCCACCCCCGCGTGGTCGTGCACTCACGACCTGTCGCAGGTACGGTCAGACAAACCGACGCGGCATTGGGGGGAGGGCTTCACCCAGCAGTGGATTGACCGAGGGCTGTAACTGGCGTGCGCAAGAGGAGAAATTCATCCGCAGAATTGATCCGAGCTGGACGTGGAAGCGAGGGACGCGAGAGTCGATTCTCGAACCCGACCGCGCTCTGAATCGTCGTAGCCACTCGTAGAATCGCCGGTCAGGGGTGACCGGTGGCGCCTCGACCCAGGGGGCTTTGGCTTCACGGCTCGTGCGGCGTTGGTGAACTGCTCGGCTTTAAGGTGGCCAGGAGATGGTGGCACAGCAATTATAGGCTGCTGAACGTGTCCGTGCAACAGCCTCGTTGGGGGTTCTCCGCAAATGTCGCTCATTGGAAAAGTTTGTGGTTTGAACCTGGCAGGCCGCGCTAGTTAATACTGCGGGTGTATCTACCTTGAAATACCACATTGGATGTTAATGATCCCGTAATGTCACTCAAAAAATAGTAGTGCCATTATGAATCATTTGCCCGCAAATGATTCACTTGGCATCACGCACGGCAACATCACCCCCTACTGTGAAACTACTGCAGACTGTCTATAGAACACATCAGTGCCTTCCTTCGAGATTGCCTGAAGTGATTAGAATAGCGCAAATACACCAAGTGTACTAAACTATAATGGTTCGTATTATCTGCGTAGTTTGTTTTTTGTAGCACGATCCAAGCATTCACATATGGAATTGGGCAAATATCGCAATGCAGGGCCCTGCTATAAAAACCTCGCGGGACTCAGCGAGGCCTCCCCGTGTACACGTGCAGTGGCTAGGCGATGTCAACTACCTCCTCGCCTGGTCTACAGGAGGATCGTGGGTACGATCTCGACCATGACGATGCCTGCTCTATGTTTGGAGTTTGCGTGTCTCTCTCATCATCATCATCACGGTGGCTAGGAGATGTTAACTACCTTGCGTGGTCTACAGGAGGATCGTGGGTTTGATCTCGACCATGACGATGCCTGCTGCTGTATATTTGGAGTTTGCTTATCTCTCTCCTCGTGGTCGCGTGGTCTTCCGGTTTTTCCCTCCACATTTAGAAACAACATCACGTGCTTGGAGTATTTGGCTGCTATAGATTTGCACGTGGTGATAAGCCACTTGGTTGGACTATCATTTGTAGCCAGATTGCTCCTGAAAACGAGCTATACAGCTCGGTGAGCCTTACCTGGTAAAATTAAAATAGTTTATCGTTTTACATGCGGGGAGAAACCTCTTCGTGTACGTGCGTGGGTCGTCTACGTGGGGAGTCCTCCCCGTGCACGTGCGTGGGCGGTGTGCATGGGGCGCTACCGGCGTGATGCTGGGAGCGTGGGAGCCTCTGCGTGGCTGTTTCCTGAGCCCCGAGCAGCTGGGAGCAACCACTCGGTGGCCGAGTCGCTGCTCATGTTCCTGGAGGCGCTGGCCGAGCCCGTGGTGAGCTGCGAGCTCTACGCGCAGTGCCTCGCCACGGCGAGCAGCCCCTCGCAGAGCAGCCAGGTGGGGTTACACCGCGGCGCGGCACACACCGCACCTCAGGACGCCGCACCATACAGCGGCACACCACAGCACACTGCAGTACACCGCACCGCAGTACACCGCATCGCACCGCAGTACATCGCATCGCACCGCAGTACATCGCTACACACGGCTCCACACCGCACCACTGTCTGCCACACTGCAGCATAAACTCTCGCTGTCCGTCAGCTCATAATGCAGCAGCTGTCTGAATTACACTTTTTGTGCACAGTCGGTGAGTATCGACCCCCATAATGACAAACTGCCAGTAACAAGCAGCGCCATCAAAGTTGTAATGAATACAAGTTTAATGAGTAACTTGTATTGAGCAAGCTTGGGAAAAGGGACGATGGGAGGGAATTCCGAAGTAGAGCAGTGCGAGGAAATAAGCCAGAGACATGTGACCGGTAGTGTGGTGAGTGGGTGAGAGGGCGAGTGGGCGAGCGATCGGGCGAAAGGTCGAGAGGGTGAGCAGGCGAAAGGGCGAGAGGACGAGTAAGTTGTTGTGACCGATGGTTGAACGCAGTGTGGCTGAGACGAAGTAGTCAGTGTTTGGCAGTCCGAGTCCTCAATATGGGCGGAGCGAAGAATCGGCGAGTGAAGTTCCAGGGATGAGTAACCGTGGTAGTAACAGCAAGAAGAGGAGCGATTGCGAGGCGACTGATCGCCGGTGAGTGACCGAGTGACATCACCTTGCCACAGCTGCACGATGGAGCCACGAGAATCCCGCATCATTTAGCGGGATATGTAACCCCTCCTCCCCAGTCCCTGTCATTAACATCGTCTAGATTTGAAGCTTTCGTGACTGCAAGGATTCATATTCTTGGTTCTTTCGGTAAAGTCACGTGTCCGCGAGCACAAGTCAGATTTGAAACACGGCAAAATTGAGTCTTCCGCCGTGGCCGATCATTGCTACAACGCGGTGGGCTCTCATGAGATTGTCTTCTCCGAGACTAAGGTGCTCTGCAAGCCTTCTGGCTACCATCAAAGGTTTGTACACGAAGCCATTCAGATATACAAACACAGACATAATTTCAACCGTGATGATGGGTACAAACTTAGTAATCATTGGAAAGATGTTATCAACCATGCAAAAAAGACTTAATGACACATTTTTGGACCATCTTATCTGACAGGCACTATTTTACTTTACTTTACCGAGTGTTAACATCCCCAGTGTTTAACAGTACTCTCTTTATTGTTCAGCCAGCACTGGTACAAACATGGGCATTTTCGTTTCTTTTCTATCATGTGTACCAACAGGTGCTTGTACATACACATGATCACGTACACCCCCCCCTTCGGCCCCCCTCACCCTCTCCACCCAACACAATAGGTGCCACGTCCACATCGCCGACTTTCGGCCCCGCCCCCCTCCCCCTCCCGTTCGTTCCCTCTTTTAGCCCCGCCCCCCTCCCTCCCGATACGTCCCATTCATTGGCTACCACATTCTGATGACCCCCCCCTCTCCTCCCCCCCTCAACTTGCTTTTAAGGGTTTACATCCTGAATCCCTGCCTCACTTGATGCAGCTAATCTGGCTGTGACGGTCCCACCTGATGACGGAGGCTTGTGTTGCCTCTGAAACGTCGTGATTTTTATTGTTTAATTTTTATTTTTATTAATTAAATTTTTTACCTACGTGACTTTACCGAAAGAACCAAGAATATGGGATGTATGAGGCCCGCGAAATAATTTGGTCTGGCCCTGCCAAGGCAACCGCAGGCGGGACTCGAAATTGATTAAATCTATGAGCAAACCTGGAAAAGCAGTTGCGAGTAGCAACATCATCAATACCAGCTAACATCACACGCCTCACCAAAGAGAAGCAGTTCCAGCCATCACATTAGGGGCGAGTTAATTAAATGTTTGACCAAATATAACGGGATAATTTTAAAGTTGATCATTTTGCATGGCCCGCGAATGATGTTATAAATATCCAAATGGCCCTTAGCAGAAAGAAGGTTCCCCACCCCTGATTTAGGGGAATTACCGTCTAGTATTGACCACGTGCATCGCGCGGCTCTTCAAATATTGCGCTTTTATGTTTTTTCAACCGAATTTGAAGAAAATGTCTCTCGTTATTTTTTGGTTTCCGACCCTCGGTGGAGGTTAATATCAAAACTGCCGACCCTTGACCGAGTGCCAACAATGGCCTCTTTAGGGCACGCTGGTGCAGCAGGGTGCAAGGGCAGCGTGCACGGGAGTGGCAAACCCGCGAGGTGTTGTTAGGTGTTAACTGCAATATTTATCGCAGGTAATCTATGATTTTATGTACATATTATGCTGTACACAAATAGTGCGTTGTTGCAGACATTGCCCGCTCGGCGCACGTGTTGGTGGTGATCTGTGCGGTGTCGGCGGCGTTCGGAGTAACAAGGGGGTCGAGAGGTTTGTCGCTTCTTTCACGAGACCTGTTGGAGTGCCGCTGAGCGGGCGGGACGTCGGAGGCCGAATGTCACCGGACCTGTCGACGTGGTGCAATGCCTCCCGTACACATACCTGTAATTACATACCTGTCAACCCCTTATCAGTGCCCCCACCTTATTACACACCAATTCAGACCTTATTGGTCACCCCGTGCCGTTAAAATCTCACCGTTCATCCTACAAAGTCCCATCACGAGGGAGAAACACACACATATAGACAAAAAAAAATGTTTTGCCCATATTGAATTGGCTGTACGCCGTATGGACCTGAATACTCAATTATTCCTTTACACGAACTACGGGGTAAACCGTGTGGGTTGACAGGTATGTGTACACACACACACGCGCGCGCGTACTGTACGGCACCGTGACTGCACATGTAGCGCGTGTTGAGATGGCAGCGTGAAGAACAACAACAACAATAATACTAATAAATACCGCCGATTGCGAGCCACCTCTCCGTGCCCAGCCTCTTGACCCCGCGGCAGCTCGCGCGGTCGGCCGCGGCCGCCGCCGTCGTTGAATTCGTAGCGCCTGCGATCGTGCGCGGGGTGGGGGGTCACGCACAACATCGTTAACATTTGCAGGTGAATGTGTTACCGGCCTCCTCCACCCCAACAGGATAGCCCCCACGTAGGCGTGACCTCGTCTCTCCGCTTGGAAGGTTACAGCAAGGAAGGGCGCGCTGATGTAAGACGCTCAACACCGTCGTGAATTTAGCGCTATGAACCCGGCGACAACGAGTTCGATTCCCGCCCACGGAACAACACCGGTGGCGGTTATCTGAGCGCGTCTTGGGCCTCACCTAGGTCGACTCAGTTTCAAATGAGGACCTGGTGCAGTGTGGTAACATCGCCACGGGGGAGACAAAGGCGCTCGGGCGTGGTGCTGGCCACCAAACACCTCGTGTGCCGTGCCGGCCTTCATAGCTGCTTGCAAACAGCACTTGCCCTAACAGTCTGTTACAGGCTATACGGGGGATCTTTGTCTTTGTAGAGTATGGGGCCGTCCATAAATGACGTCACGCGATTTTGGCCGTTTTTTGACCCCCCCTCCACCCCTCGTCACACGGCGTCACAAAAAGTCAGCCCCCCCTCAAATATGACGTCACAAAGCTCTACCCCCCCCCCCAAACCATTTCCATTTTGAAAATAAAACACGCTTCAAATCACTTTAAACTATTGTCATTGTAGTGCGTATTTAATGTGGCAATGCACTCTGATGTTGTAGGAGAAAACATTTATTAAACAGGAGGCGTTGGAAAGCTGAAATTTTGCATAAAATTAACTTTAAAATATTCAACGTCTAACTAAAACTGCAAATGTTCAGAATATTATATTGAAATTCTCTTATAATTATAAAAAAATTTAAGTAATTATAACTATAAAAAATACTTGAAACTTTGTAATAGAACGAAACAAAATGGAGAGTACAATTATAACAATCACATTTTCATTCCACAGAATGAAAAGCCCTGGTAGAAATCATTAAAATCGAAATGTTTAATAACAATCATTCAATAAATTTACAAAATGTATGCTTCTCCATTCTCCCATGGAGAAGCAAAATTCTCCTTCATGGAATAAATAAAAGGTGACCTTAGTAAATTTAAATAATCAAATAGTTAATAATGAAAATTAATCCTAATTAGTGTTGTTATAACAAGTATATTTAATGAAGTGTTGTTGAAATTTATTTAAAGTTGCGCATTTTGATGTGACGTCATATTTCTCAAACCCTCCCCCCCTCGTCACACATCGTCACAAATGTCTGACCCCCCTCCCCCCCTAGATGCGTGACGTCATTTATGGACGGCCCCTCTAGAAGGGAGACAGAGCAACAACTCACCACACCTCACCACTCCTCACTGCTCTTCACCAGCCTCTACTCACCCATCAGTTCACCTCACCCAATCCCACATTTTAACTCTCTACCTTCGTCACTCAACCTCACTCACCTGCTCCTCACTCACCATACCTCCACACCCTCCCACTCCTCACCCCCACACCTCACCCCCTACCCCTCACCCCTCCTCACCCCCCACACCTCACCCCCCACACCTCACCCATCACACCTCACCCCCATATCTCACCCCTCCTCACCCCCCACACCTCACCCCTCCTCACCCCCCACACCTCACCCCTCCTCTACCCCCCACACCTCACCCC
>JAAXLI020003914.1:0-10057 GCA_014621495.2 Entosphenus tridentatus | reverse complement strand
ATTAACATCATTCTAATTTATCACGTTAACATAGCCACTTCCGTACCCTCGTCGAGGAGGCCGCTTTCCTATCTTACAGTTACATGCTAATTTCTCACATTAACATCACTAGCCCCGGCCACTTCTTTATAATCCTTGGGCTACACCCATTTCAAACCTTTTAAAACAGTCTGACTCAGCAGCAGACCACGCTTTCCCACCTGATGACGGACGCTTGTGTTGCACCCGAAACGTCGTGATTTATTTTATTTGAAACCTACGTGACTTTACCGAAAGAACCAAAGAGCATGGATTCCTGCAGTCACGAAAGCTTCAAATCAAGATTGATTTCATCCTGTGCCCAAAAGGGTCCACCAGGAATTGCCAGTGGATTTGAGAGGATTAAAACAAAATGAATTACGACGGCTTTTTTGGTGTGATGATCTAAAACCAAGGAAGATGTGTCATCTTCCTTGGTATGACAGCGCGATTAGCAACGTTTTGCGCCGATGTGGAGGCCGGTAAGCCAGATAGGGCAATAGGAGCGATGTTGGTGAGCCAGGTTGTATGTAGGTTTGTTGAACTTCTTCCACACCGTCCGTAGCCAACCGTGCTCATCAGACGTGTAGGGGAAGGACAACAAACTAAACACAAAAAGCAGTTCTAAAGAAATGTGTTTTCAATCGAGATGATCTAACAGTGCATAACTCGAGTGAATTCCTAATATCGTGAATGCGGTTCGATTGGTCAGCCAAAAATCCGCTGCTGCGAGGATAACCGGAGTTCGCGTGATGACGGTGTACTGCTCCTTGTCGAGGTCGGCGGGCCAAGTTGATGGCCATGTCAGCGATGTCGTGAATGTCTTGCGATGCTGTCTGCGAACAAGCGAAGCATCGGGTGACCGCCGGACGGCGTGTCCCGCCGCGGTGCGGCTTCGATGGCCGCGGTTGCGGGGAAAGTTGGGGACGACCGCTTCTCCTCTTCCACCGGTGGCACGGGGCAGCCGCCGCACGCTGCGATGTTTGGGATTGCGGTTCAGATCCCGGGCCGCGTCTTCCTCGGTAGGTCCATCCCGGCAGTCAGGCTCTTCTTATTTGGGAATTAGCCATTGTCCCCCCCCCCCCCCCCCAATTGCTCTCAGCCGCGACATCGAGAGATTTCGTCTGGTCCTGGAAGAGTAAGGGGCACCACGGTGGCGAGCTGTTAACTCCCTCGCCTGGTATGCAGGAGGTCGGGGGTTTTATCCCGACCCTGACGCATGCTGCTTTATATTTGGAATTTGTATAAGTGTCTCTCTCTCTCTCTCTCCCCACCGTGGTCGCGTGGATTTTTTCACCGGGTCCTCCGGTTTTTCCCTCCACATTTAGAAAATATGTGTTTCGGAGTGTTTGGCCACTGTACATTTCCACGTGATGAGCCACTTCCTTAAGCTATCGTTTGTGGCCAGGTCACTTCTAAAAAAGAAATGTATCGGTCAGTGGGCCTTGCCTGGTAAAATGAAAAAAATGGTTTAGTTTGGGAGATTTGGAGTAGGGACGAGGGAGAACGATTGAAGGTAAGGAGATGTGGAGGGAGATGGGGGGTGATTATTTAGATTATTTGGCTGTCCCGACTGGACATGTGTGAAAAAAGCTTTACAGCTCATCGGATTCCACCAGTATGAATGAATAATCTGATTGTGATTCTGTTGCTCACGAATGCCTCTGGATAGCGATCCCTGCCTGTGGCTTTGCATAGCAGCTCGTACGTCCATGTCCTGCTTCGAAAGCCAAATGACAGCCTCGGAGGGAAAAGCTGCGTGGATGCCTTCATTGCCTCTGCTGACCGTGTGGTCACGGTCTATCTCCACCGTGGGTCACATGCCACCGACCTGTGATTTTCCACACGTCAGGCAGGAATGCGTTCCAACATCCGCCAGGTGCGATCACTGCCTATAACCGAAATAATATCATAGTTAATATAGAGGGCACGAAGTTGGATTACATTTTAAAGCCGTGGCCAGTCAATTTTTTCTGCCCTCTTTCTGCTCCCAGAGAAAGGTTCTTTGCCCGAAACGTCAGCCTACTATATGCAATATTGTTTCTGTTATGAGGCAGCAGTTTTTTTTTATGAATAAAGATGACCAACCGTTCCAACTGACAAGTATATTTATATAACAGCGCATCCATTTTATTATGTTATTATGTAGGTATTGGTTAAAATGTTTTACGCACTCTGAATTAACTATTGCATGTACATTTTCTGCTTCATGCTCTGAATTATAACAGCTCGTTCAATTGGCTTCTCGTGTGCAGTGCAACGTCGCATATCAGACGGATATAATTGAACATCCATAGAAAATGTGAACGTCTAAGTCGGAAACTTGGGGCTACGCGTGCGGCTCTTTAAGGACCGCTTTGTGACCATTGCCTCGTATTCACCACCAGAAACGGCCCTAGACCTTTGGGGGCCCTAAGCAAAATTTGGTTGGAGGCCCCTTTGATGTATGATTTTTTTTCACCCACTCGCTAGCAGTGACTCTAGGGGGCCCTCTGCTGGCCACGGGGCCCTTTGCAATTGCAAGGGTCGCTTAGTGGCTGGGCCGGTTCTGTTCACCACGGTGCATTGCGGCTCTTGAAGTATTTAGTTTTTTTTTTTACCGAATTCGAAAGAAATGTCTCTCCTTGTTATTTTGGTTACCGACCCATGATCTACGTGAACACATGTGACCTTCTATGTGGACATATGTGAACAAATGTAAGCACCTATGATAACATCTCTGTGAACATATGGAGGCATCTATGTGAACATGTAAGCAGCTATGTAAACATCTGTGTGAACATACGTGAACATCTATGTGGCCATATGTGAACATCTACATGAACATCTATTGACAATGATGGTTACACAACGCACCTGGTGTCTGTCGGTGGCTAATTGGGTCAGGGTGGATATGCGACGATGCGGTGGCCCGAGTTCGATTGGCCAACACCGGTGACGAGTATCTGAACCGCTCTTGGACCTACCCTAGGTCAACTCAGCCTCAAATGAGTACCTGGTGCGGTGCGTAAAAATATCGCCACTGGTGAGACAAAGGCGGCCGGGCGTGGTGCTGATCCACCCACCCACACCCTCGTGTGCCGTGCCGGCCTTCATAGGTGCCCGTTAGCAGCACTTGCCCCAACGGTCTATTGAGATTATGGGGGGGGGGGGATCTTTGTTTTGTAGGTTTATATCGGAGCGAAATGAAATATGAGCACCTCGGATGGTCGGCTCGATGGCGTGGGAACGTTTTATTGATGATAGTCGTCGTCGTATCGCTGTGGCTTGGAGTGGTAATGTTTACAGCCGGTAATCCTGTTGGTGGTTTTGTAATCTTGGGGTTTTTCTTTTGTTGTCGACGGAAAATAAACGAAGCGCCTAGTGACTCGATCGGTGTGATCTGCCATTGATGTAAACAGAACGTATGTCCACATTTTGAGTTTGGTATTTAAAATATGATACATGTATTTTACGATTTTATCGCGGGTAATTTGTTTGGTGCGCGTGAACAATCGAAGTATTGCGATGGCATTAAGTCCGCAGGCGTGGGGAAATGTTCAGAGATCGATCATATATTTTGTGGGGGAAAGTTCTCAATCATAAACCGTGGACAGTATGAGTGTTTTTACGATGCATCAATCCACCGATTAAAATGTCATCTTTTTTGCTGACAAACGGCACCAATCGAATTGTGCCCCAGTTGTCTCTCTTTACGTGTTTCACTGCTGCCACTAGAGGCCGCTGCATTCACCGCAGTGGAAATCGCGTTACCTTTGTAGAGAAACATTAACATCCCCCCACAAACCCCAAATTATGAAAATCAATTGAATTGTAAGGGTGTATACCAAGGCGTAATTATAATATATTGTGGGGGACACATCTCCCCCAATATTCACATCTCCCCCAATATTCAAATATGCTCAAAATGTCCCCCCCCCCCCACAAAATATGTTGCTATAAAATAGATTTCTGTTAATGAGTGTGTTTATGGTTGTACATTATTAATCCCTAATCTCTGCCATTACATACAATGAAACAATAAATGGTAAAAAAAAGAAAAAAACAGAGCAATGTAATACAATACACTATTAAGACATTATTGTAAAAAAATAATTAAAAAGTCCATCCCATGTGTTAGTGATTTCTAAAATATTTTAGGCAGGAAATTAGTTTTCAAATTTAGATATTTTTTTTCTGGGGGGGGGGGACCCCCAGACCCCCTGGAAGATTTGGTCCCCCCCAATGTTGAGTCCATGGTTACGGCCTTGGTGTATACAACCAGTGTTATAACAATAGATTTTACCCTTTCTGGCAATACAACTGATGTTAAAACACCAAACTGAAATCTTTTGCAAGGAATCATGTCTGCGTTAACCACACGTACTTTTGGTGAACATGCAAAAAAAATGCTCTATAAAACTGTTGTGTTAAGATGTTTAAACACCAAACTGAAACCTTTTGCAAGGACTCATGTCTGCGTTAACCACACTTACTTTTGGTGAACATGCAAACAAAACATGATCTGATAATAGCTATAGATGCCCTGACAGTGGCATTGTCTTTGTGCTGTTCGCCTTTTGGCGTCCTCCGATCTAACACTGGTTGAGATTAGGCTTTCAAGAAAGTTGTCTCTCAAGAGTGGACCAATCAGTTTCAAAGACAATGCATATATTATCAGTTTCAAAAGAATGCATATTTGATCAATTTCAACGAAAATACATATATTACCAATTTCAACGGCAATGCATATATCACCAGTTTCAAAGACAATGCATATATTAGCAGCGCATGAAAACGCGTTGCGTGAACACGCGTTAAGCGAGGACTTACATTGCATTATCAATCGTAGTGAAGACGCGTATAGGGACGCTTCCCTTGATCAAGATGGTGACACCCAGCCGCAAGCCATTGCGTGATCCTCACCCAAGATGGACGTCCTGCACTCGGATGGCTGCCATCTTAAGTGGGGGAACAGCTGCATCTTCTCCATCCGTACTCAATCCCCTACCAAAATGGCGACACCAGCATCAACAAATCTCACGCTATTTCTCACTCAATATGGACGATTTGTACTCGGATTTCTACCATCTTAGGCGGGAGAACAGTGCCATCGCTCTCTAACTCCATCCCCTACCAAGATGGCGACACCCCAGCATCAACGAATCGCACGCCATTGCGTAATCTTCACCCAAGATGGACGCCTCAGCACTCGGATGGCTGCCATCTTAGGTGGGGAAACAGCGCCATCTCTCCGTCTGTAACTCCATCCCCAACAAGATGGCGACACCCCAGCCTCAACTAATCCCACGCCATTGAGTAAATCCTCACCCAAGATGGACGCCTCCGCACTCGGACGGGCTGCCATCTTAGGTAGGGGACACAGCGCCGGACTCCGCATCCCCTACCAAGGTGGACGTTGGTTGGTTGTTCTAGATTCGAAGCTTTCGTGACTGCAAGGATTCATACTCTTAGGTTTTTTCGGTAAAGTCAAGTAGGAAAAAAATAATAAAAACACTTTTATTTTTATTTCTATCATACTCTTACGTTTTTCGGTAAAGTCACGTAGGTAAAAATTTAAATGAATAATAAAAATTTCTTTAAAAAGTAAAAAAATATACATTATTTATTATTTAATTTCTTTTTTACCTACGTGACTTTTCCAAAAAAACCTAAGAGTATGATACAGCAAGCGTGCTGTGACGGTTCCACCTGAAGACGGAAGCTTGTGTTGCCTCCGAAACGTCGTGATTTTTATTTTATTTTTATTTAGCTTTTATTAATTTTATTTTTTTACCTACGTGACTTTACCGAAAAAAACCTAAGAATATGAATACTTGCAGTCACGAAAGCTTCTAATGTAGAAGTATGTTGGTTGTTTGGAGGGGGTGCGGTGTGTGGCGTGTTACGTCACATCCGACACCCCCCACCCACCACAACAGCCACTCGCCGTTGTCATGGACCGCGGCGGGAAATTTTGGCGCTCGCTGTGGCCGCGCGTCGTCGGTGCAGAGCCGCCGGAGAAGAGAAAGCAATCGAGGTAGAGAAAGGTAGCGAGGTGAAGGGGTAAACCCATGACGGGTGGCCGTGCCTCGCTGGGCCGCAGGGCCCGTGAGGTGGCAGCGGTCGGCGTGTGGCTGGAGGGGGCCGGCGATCGGGATGAGCCTCTGAACGCAGCTGCGGTGAGTTGTTTTAAAAGTCTTTTGTTTTAGTATCACAGGAATGAACAAGTCACAGTGCCTATGATCACTGTTTCATTGGTTTCATGGCTTTATTTGGGTGATTTCGAAAAGTGTATTGGTTTAGCCATTCTAGATTTGAAGCTTTCGTGACTTCAAGGAATCATACTCTTACCGAAAAAACTAAGTATGGTTTAGCCATGTTTGTTTGTTGTAGTACAGAGTTAGACTGATGGCCTTAATCTAAGTTGTCTTGTGGTTGTTGTTGTTGTTGTTTGACTTGCATCCCACTGGGATTTTTGCACACAGCGTTGGTGTACGGTGATTTTTTTCTGCAATGTTTTGCTGTCTTTTCTTGGATTTTCTGTTTGCACTCAGTTACACAGTCACTTTAAGATGTTTTTTGTTCATGTTTTTTGTTTGTTGCGGTCGCACCCGATTCAAGAGCCGAATGTCTCACAGGGCTATACCTAATACATGAACTTGAACATGCATAATGTACGTTGCCTCAGTAATTCCCATGAGCGCAGAAGCGTGGTCATTTTATCCTCTAATTAAGGAACGAAACAGGTGGAGTTCTCCACAAATCTGGCTGTCGCCTGATGAAGCTGGTTGTAATTACTGGCGAAACGTCGTTCTCGGATTGTAAATGTTGTGGCTTGGCTCTCCAACACACCAGCGGTGGTGCTGTACTAGTATACTACACTATACACTACTATTCACTATAGTAATAAACACTACTATACACTACACTACTATACACTACACTATACACTAAACTATACATTACTATTCACTACACTATACACTACTATACAATACACTATACACTACACTATACACTAGTGCTGTACTAGTGACGAATTGGCCACGTTCTGTTTACGTGACAACCCCTTACTAGTTAGGCTGTGTCGGGTGGTGGCAGGTTTAACGACACATTTATATATTTACGCGATATAACCCAAAAACCTCTTATGTAGCCTAATTTTGTCGGATTTGTAAAAAAAAACACTCTGTAACCTCGCCACACCCATGCAGTGTGTGGCGGCTTGACTGGCGGGGTTTAGACTCTGGACAATGTTCTGATGCGATTGATTGTTTATAACACCACCATGTGTCCCCATTTAACTGATCTCTTTGGGGGGGGACACATTCCCCCCCAATATTCAATTATGTTCAAAATGTCCCCCCCCAATATATTGCTATAAAAATAAATAAAAAAGTAAAAATAATTGCCATGCTATATAAATAAAAACAACAATTTGCTAAAGCTTGGCCACAATATCTGGACGTGTATTCATATAAATCAATGCATAGATTTATGTTCATATGATTGTGGTTATGGTTGTACTTTATTAGTCCCTAATCTCTGCCATTCCATACAATGAAACAAGAAATGGTAAAAATTGTAAAAACAGAGCAATGTAATACAATACACCATTAGACATTATTGTAAAAAAGAAATAAAAAGTCCATCCCATGTGTTAGTGAATTTTTAATATATTAGGCAGGAAATTAGTTTTCAAATGTAGATATTTTTCTAGGTTGGGACCCCCTGGAAGATTTGGTCCCCCCCAATGTTGACTCCATGGCTACGGACATTTAACTGATCTCTAACTAAACTATCTGGAAGGCTGAACGATTATTCTGATTCTCCGTGGGTCGCCGTTTGCCGCCCTTGTTTTGCAGGTGGCAGCGGAGCTGGAGGAGGAGAGGCTGAGTGAACTCTTCAAGGAGAAGAGGGAGAGGTTGAGGAGGTTCCAGCAGGAGGTGCAGAGGAGGGTGACCGAGCAGGCGCGGCTCAAGAGAGACCAGCAGCTGCAGAGCGCCGTGCACGAAGTACACCATTCCCTCGTTATTCGCGATGAGGGATGCATTTGGGTTGAGGGTTACGAGAGGCTGAGTGAACTCCTCAAGGAGAAGAGGGGAGAGGTTGAGGAGGTTCCAGCAGGAGGTGCAGAGGAGGTTGACAGCAGGCACGGTTCAAGAGAGACCAGCAGCTACAGAGCCCTGTGCACGAAGTACACCATTCCCTCGTTATTCGCGACGATTTGAGGGAACGTTATTACGGGATAAGGCAACGTTATTTTATTCATCCCAAATATTATTCGGGATCGGGGATACATTTGGGATAGGGATGAGGGATACGTTGCGGAGATGCTCGTGTTATAGAAAGTTTCGCGGATAATGATGTTGGCCTACGAAGATTGAACGCGTGCAACGTCTGGAGATGCTTCTAGAGCTTGGAGGAGTTCTTTCTCATCTCGCTCATCTCTTTTTCTCGTCACTTTCTCTCTCTAGGTGCAGTCGTGTATGTTGCATATATAATAATTTACAAAATAATTGATTCCTGCACATTTGATTTAGTACACGTATCTTGAGCTTGAGAATTGTTATTAATCGACGGATACATTTATTTTATTACATCCCGGATAGTTTTCCTAAATATAACATTAAATGGTTTGTGCAGTATTGCCGACTGGTAGTACTTCTAGAAGTCCAGCTAACAGATTTCTTTATGCATAGTTACATAAAAGTACAATTGATAAAAACAAGTTATTATGGTGGAAAAACCTCCCAGTGACTATTGAAGGCAGTTTCAATATTGAAATGAATGTGAAATTAATTAGCAACCAATGTGTGTATTCTTGGTTCTTTCGGTAAATATAATAAAATTATTATGTTGTATTTTATTACTTCCATTCTACGTGACTTTACCGAAAGAACCAAGAATATGAATCCCTGCAGTCACAAAAGCTTTAAATCGAAATTTAACCAATGTGTGCTTTAAAAAAATGTGTCAAGCAAATGTTTAAACTATGTAAACATTTTTATCAGGTAAGGCCCACTGAGTTACATAGCTCTCTTTCAGAAGGGTCCTGACCACAAACGATAGCTCAACGAAGTGGCTTATCACGTGTATGTTTGTTGAACTTCTTTCACACCATACGTAGCCAACTGTTAATCAGAGGTGCAGAAAATGTATAGTAGCCAAATATTCTTCACGCACGATTCTAAATGTGAAGGGGGAAAAATCCACGCGACCATGGGGAGAACATACAAACTTCAAACATACAGGCATCAGGCTCAGGATTGAACCCATGACCTCCTGTATTCCAGGTGAGGTAAATAACATCTCGCCACTGTGACGCCCAGTTTAGATAAGGAGTTGAAGCAAATAAAAAAATGTGCCATTGTGTCTCACTGAACATGTCTTCTTTCTCACTGTGCACAGTTTGAAAAGATAAGTCATGCGGCCAGTTTGGCAGATGGCTTCCTGTCTAAAAGGGACACGTGCCTTTTTCGCGATGCACCTGGCCTTCAAATCTGCAGTCCACAGAGGAAGAGCATCCGTATTCCAGCTGCAGGCCATGACCAAGAGGAGTTTGGCGAGAGAAAGCATCCCCTCGAGGTACGTTATTTGCAACAAATGTTACACAAAAATCGCAAGCGAAAACTGCTAAGCGGTCGGGGAACGGCGAAAACAAAGGTACCAGTACATTAAAGTCGTCGCGAGCGAGAATACGGCAGTTAATAACTTGTGAAATTCACGGAGCAGTCGGTTAAAAACGCACTTTCAGAGTATTGTTTGAGACTGTTTCAGGAGTATATGTTACAAAGGCCACTGAATCGTTCATTTATGTGCAAGTATCCAAGGTGTGGCATGAATTCGAAAAAGTGTATTTGTTTAAATCTAGATGAAAATGTAACTACATTTTAGCACACTAACGATTATTTCGGTCACAAACATGCATGTTGTGTTCACATCATCGTTGCCAAATGCGTAATTGAGCATCGTGCTTTAAGCAAGTAAATGTTACAAGAAACACGCTGTACTTTCTTCTTGGTTCTTTCGGTAAAGTCACGTAGAAGGGAAATAA
>JAAXLI020003913.1:0-10058 GCA_014621495.2 Entosphenus tridentatus | reverse complement strand
GGGGGGTCTGACTTTTTGTGACGCCGTGATGTTGCGTCCAAAATCGCGTGACGTCATTTATGGACGGCCCCTTACTACTTCAGCCCACCGGTGTGTTGGAGAGTAAACCCACAACATTTACAATCTGGGTAGTACGACGTTTCGCTGGTAATTACATCAACCAGCATCATCGGGCGATTTGCCAGAATAGTGAAGCAAGCCACGTGCTTCTAGTCTTAAATAGATCAGCAGCAGGATGACGTCATCACGGAACCCATCAGGTGCAGAGATCAGAGGCGGAGGGAGGGGTATTGTAATTATATAATAGATTAGTAATCAGTTAATGGGCGTGTGTTTCCTCTATCAGGAATGCAGTCGTAAGATATGTTACTTCATAATACGCCTCCAGGCCGCACTACTAAGCCTGTAGCTGTCAATCAATATTCAATAAAATACATTTCCCAGAACAAATGTTGGCTCGTATTGCAACAAAAGAAACCAGAGTAAAAATGAAAGTTACAGAAGCAGTCAAATTAGCTTTCGGGAACTTATTTCACTCGATGCATCGTGTCGGGTGGAATACGGAGTGGGACTGGCAAGGCACCGCGTGTCTAACCACCGTGCAATTTCACTTTTCTGGCAGTATGTAAACAAGACTAAGCATACATACACATCGATTCTGTGAAGCTTGCCAATATGCGTTCGCCCTTGGGAGTGTTTATTTTTAGGACGGAGAGAAAGTGGGCATGGGGTAGCCGTCTGGGCAAAATCTGTTTGCATAACTGCAAATGCTCGTTCGAGGACTGGTTTTGTGTCTTGCAAAGTGTTTTCGCCAACTCGTTGCTCGACGTGGCTGTTTTTTTTATTTTTTTACCAGGACAAGTCCAAAACCATCACGCGAACTCCGATCATCCGCGCAGCAGCGGCTTTTGGCTGCTGCCATCGAACAAAGACGGTGGTTACCGCATCGCGTGGCGCTTTCAGATTGCGTTTCTGTGGCCGTCTGGAACGCTCTTCCCTTCCGATATGCACTTGAAAATCATCTCGATTGAAAACTAATTTCTGTAGAACTGCTTTATGTGTTTCGTTTGTTGTCCTTCTCCTGCACCTCTGATGAGAACGGCTGGCTAAGTACGGTGCGAAAGAACTTCAACATACATACAAATAGCACAACTTTACACAGAATCTTCATTCATATTGATCACCTTCTTGAGAGTTATGGACCGTCTATAAATTACGTCACTCGATTTTGGACGATTTTTGACCCCCCCCCCCCTAGTCAACCGGCTTCACAAAAAAAAAAACATGCTTCAAATCGCCTTAAACTATTGTCATTGTAGTGCGTATTTAATGTGGCGCTGCACTCTGATGTTGTAGGAGAAAACATTGATTCAAAAGTATATTTAATTAAGTAGAACGTGTTGTCTATATTTATTTAAAGTTGCGCATTTTGATGCGAAGTCACATTTCTCAAACATCCCTCCCCCTCGTCACACATCGTCACAAATGTCTTACCCAGGTGCGTGACGTCATTTATGGACGGCCCCTAACTAATTGACGCGTTGCTTACGTGACAAATCCCTTACTGGCTGTGTCGGGTTTTGGCGACGCATTTATACTTACGCGATCTAACCCGAAGACCTTCATTATGGATTGATTTAATGTTTGGGCACCGTTTCAATTTTCTTCCGTAACAAAGCTGTTGTTTGTGCAGATTTATATTCGCTTCCAATGTCATACTTTGTGGTTTTTGTTTCATATTTTTGCCAATTTGGTGTCCCCAGGGTCAGTCACTCTTGCAAATGAGGCTATCCTTGTCCTCTCTGAGTTACTCAGCCGGTTAAGCAAAGTAAGTTTGGCAAATGGTCACGCACGCAAGAGACTCCACACCTCCGTTAAGCCATAGAGATGACAGGGGAATGTGCTGTTAATTGAGCAGAATTGCATGCACCGATGAAATACATATCACTAAATTTTATTCTTCTTTTTAAAGCAGGTCACGCCAATTAAGCTATACAGCTAATTTTCAGAAGCGGCCTGGCCACAAATGATGACTCAACGGGAAGCGGCTTATCGCGTGGACATTTCTCGAAGCCAAATACTCCAAACGCACGTTGTGTCTAAATGGTGGAGGGAAAACCGGGAGCACCCGGAGAATAATCCACGCGGCCACGGGGAGAGAGACACGCAAACTCCGAACATACAGCTGCAGGCGTCAGGGTCGGGATCGAACCCATGACCTCCTGCATACCAGGCGAGGGAGTTAACATTTCGCCACGACGGAGCTTGCCACGGCTCCCATCGCAAACTGCGCCGTTGACCTCCGTGGTTGTCACCTCCTTCTTAAACGTCTCGCAAGGTCTCCTCCTCCTCCCTGGCACACAGCTCACCAGGGTATCCCAAGATCTGCCCAGAGTCGCACGACCCCAACGCCCATCTTCTTCACGGCTGTTTAAAATGCACTGCCATGCCTCCCCACAGACCCAAAGTGTTGCCCATTCCTTCCCAATGAATCATTCAATAATGGATTAACAAAAAAAACCCTCTCCCATCCTTCAGTCGTTTAATCCCCTTAAATTGGCCATTGTCTCCTTGTCCTCGTCCTTACAGTCTTATCAGATTTCTCACCACCGCTCTTGACCAGATTATTCTGATGTATCTCCAGATTCCTGCTTTCTCACTGCACTCGGATCTTACGAACTGACCCCTTAGGACGAATTTGTTGATCCATGCGCGCATTTTCATTTCCCCGACATCAATCCACTGCTGGATGAAGGAGTCCCTTCCGCAAGCTGCCGCCGTCACCTGCGTCTCGCGTGTCGCCACCAACCCCCGCGCACGAGCCGATGTTGTGTCGCTCCATCTCCCCGGTGGTGGTGACATCTTCCTACCACGTGTTGTTCTCGTCTGCGCGCTGCCACCCACAGCCGTCGAGCGTCTACAAGGCTGGTCATCGTGACGTCTATCGTAGCGGTCTCGAGCCACAGTTCCTATGAGCACTGTTACATTGTTTTTGTAGCTTTATTTTGGTGATTTTGAAAACGTTTCGGTTAAGCCACGTTTGTTTGTTGTGGTACAGAGTTAGACCGATAACTTTAATCTACATTGTCTTGTGGTTGTTATTGTTTGACTTGCATCCCACTGGGATGTTTGCACACAGCGTTGAAATACGGTGTTTTTTGAAAATATTTATTTCAAACTTTTTAGTACATTTCATAAAAGCGTGTTTAAAAACATTTTTTCTTATACATATTTTTTCTGCAAGACTTTGCTGTTTTCCCCAGGATTTTTCCGTTGCGTGTCATCACTTTAAGATGTTTCTTGTTCATGTTTTTGTTTTGTTGCGGTTGCACCCGAGTCAAGAGCCGTATGGCTCACAGGGTTATACCTAATACATTAAACTGAAATCGAAATAAGATAACCCGTAAAAACAAAGTTTTTCACTATAAATCCTCATTATATGCGTGGCGGCTAGAGTCCTCTCGTCCTCTGGCTTGAGATGGCTGCCACCCATGGGTCAGATGATTGCATGGCAGAATTAAGCAATTGGTAATTAAATATATTTTTGTCCTAAAAAGTGTAAAACTTTTGATTTTTTTTCACGAACATTAATTGTCACGCACAACGAGTCTGTGTGGAAAATGTCAGCTCGATTGGATCACGGGAAGTGGGTTAAAAAACGACCGAAAGATTTGCACGGTCGTAAGCAAGCGCGCAAGTGAACTTATTATAAAGGATTTAAAAAGCACGCGCACCTTCCTTGCCCGGATCACGACTACGGTGATGCCTCCTCGCATGCGTATATTCGCTCACCTGTGTGTGCTTATATTCCCGTCTCCCCCCCCCCCCCCCCTGTCATTTGTGTCATTTATATCGCCGTAAATGGATACAGGGTTCGCTCGCTTGGTGCGGGTTCGGTTTGTGGGATTTCGCGTGTGTGTCGCTAAACCTATTTCTGATAAAAAAAAATCACGACATTGTGTTTGGATTAACTCATATGCGGCGATGCGTTTCGACGCTGGACAACATTGTTTTTGTAGCGTACTGTGTGCACTACTCGGCAGACAGCTGTCACGCATACAGAGATATACACACACACGTAGGGATACAAAGACAAAGATCCCCCCCCCGTATAGCCTGAACAGACTGTTGGGGCAAGTGTTGTTAGCGAGCACCTATGAAGGCCGGCACGGTACACGAGAGGGTGGTTGGCCAGTAACCGCCTTTGTCTCTCTAGTGGCGATGTTTACACACCGCACCAGGTATTTAATTGAGGCTGAGTCGACATAGGGGAGGCCCAGGACCGGTTCGGATAATCGTCATTGGTGTTGGCCGTGAGCGGAATTCGAACTCTGGTCGCCAAGTTCGTAGCATAGTGTACTAACCGCCACACATCCATACACAAGGCCGTAATTATAATATAAATTGGGGGGAACACACCCCCCCCCCAACATTCAAACATGCTCAAAATGTCCCCCCCAATATATTGCTATAAAATACATTTCTGTTTATATGATCGTGGTTATGGTTGTACTTTATGAATCCCTAATCTCTGCCATTACATACAATGAAACAAGAAAAGGTGAAAAAGAAAAAAACAGCAATGTAATGCAATACACTATTAGACATTATTGTAAAAAAAAAGTCCATCCTATGTGTTAGTGAATTTTTGAAATATTTTAGGCAGGAAATTATTTTCAAATTTAGATTTTTTTTTCTGGGGGGGGGACCCCCAGACCCCCTGAAAAATTTGGTTCCCCCCCCCAATGTTGACTCCATGGCTACGGCCTTGCACATACATGTACAGATACATACACATAGGAGTACGTACAGAGATACAGCATTGTGTGTGTACTGTCTCGTGCGGTTTTCGCTTTGTGTGACATTTTTTAGAACGCATCTGATTTCCGCATGAAGCGAGTTAAAGCTGCATTCGTAAATGTCGTTGTTGGAGTAATAATAATAATATCTTTCGTGCAATCATCCCGGTGCAGTAATACGAGTAGTAATAGTAATAATAAATCTATTGCATTAAATTTCGATTTAAAGCTTTCGTGACTGCAGGGATTCATCTTCTTGGTTCCTTCGGTAAAGTCACGTAGAAGGGAAATAAAATAAAATAAAAATTACATAATAAAATATAATAATAATAATATTATATTATGTTTTATTTTTATTAATTTATTATTTCCCTTCTACGTGACTTTACCGAAAGAACCAAGAATAATAATAATAATATATTTTAGTTATAACCGGTCGACAGCCCATTGTGATCAGTTTGCCAAATGGATGCACCTTTTCCATATCGCAACACTCGTAGCAATATGGTATCGGTATTGTGTCGGCTCGGGTGATTAATTTGGTCTGGGAATTGTCGCACCAAATTAGCGAAGGCTCATTACCTTCCTACTTATCATCTGCCTATATGGCTCGAAGTGTATCGCCGTTAAACAAATATACCCACTGTCTCTCTCCAGCGTCTTGATGTTGCGTTTATGGACACTGCTCAGCCTCGTTAGAATGGACCAGTGACTAATGTTTAATGCGTTTTTGTTGCTTGCTCAATGCCCTGGTAATGACTAGCCATGTTATAGCCTACTGTAGAAATTGTCATGATTATCTTTAATATAACGACTCCAAATTGCATTGTGGAATACATCATCGTGCCGGGAGGCGTATCTGCGATATGCCTAGCAATGCCATGCAGACATTCATAGCGTTGCCGGCACCAGCTAAATAGACGTCCTAGTCTCTTCGTGCTTTATTTGACATTGAACATTGCTAGGGCTCTGCCGTAATTTCCTGGAGGCTCTGGGCAGGAGGCCACGTGAGGTGACCTAATTCATTATTGACGAAAAACGGACCAGTTCTTTTTGAGGCCCTCTTTTGTGCCAGTTTGGCGGGGGGGGGGGGGGGCGCAAAATTGCCAAATTTTTCACCACTCACTCCCTCCCTGGCCCTTCCCTTCACAGCCCATCAGAATCGGAAGCTCTATTTAGACTGCGAGAATCTGGTGACCTCTATTTTTTTTTACACATGTCCGGCCGGGGTGGTCCAGCAAAAATTACATCAACCAAAAAATATGCCAAAAAACGAAAAGTAAGGCCAGAGAGGTAGAGAGGTGAATTTGAGGTGAGGTACAATTTTACCATGATAGTGTTGGTTTGCAATCACCGGTGGACTGAGATAAAAAAAAAACAATTAACTCGTGACAAACGATGGCCCGGTGGAATTGCAACTCAGTATGTCTCTCAATGGGTACGTGTGGGTGTACGTAGGCCTCTGTAAATATGTGGATCTCTGTGCGAGTCTATGGGTCTCTTTTAAGTCACTGGTCGAAACGCAACTCGCTGTTTTAGTAGTATATGGGCATGTGTGTGGATACATAGGTCGCTATGGTTACGATACGGCTGTCTGCAAGTCTATAAGTTTCTATGCGAGCCCTGTGGATCGCTCTAAATTGTTGGCGACTGGGTCGAGTTCTAGAACTCACTAGACCTGAAGTGAGGATTAAAAGATATTCTTGGTTCCTTCGGTAAAGTCATGTAGATAGAGAACAAAATTTTAAAGCAAAAAACCCACGACGTTTCGATCGCAACACAAGCGTTCTTCATCAGGTGGAGAGAAAAGAGGGGGCAATCCTCCAAATGTAGCTGCTTATAAGGGCTCCCAGAGTGAGTGGGCGTGGGGAAAGGGCTGCGCAAGAGACAGGGGGGGAGAGAGGGGGTGAGGGGGGGTGGAGCAGATATGGAGGGGAGGGGTAGAGATGGGAGGTGGGGAATTGCACCTCCCTACACCCATCCACACTGCTGACGGTAGAGGTTGGCAAGAAAACACAAATTCAAGTCATGACCCAAAGTGGTTGATGACATCTGTCCAATGATTGCTGAGTTTATTACCGTCGTCTCGGTTAAAATTGTGTTTGTGTCTGTATATATGGATGGCTTCGTGAACGAATCTTTGTTGATAGCCAATCGGCTTGCAAAGTACCTTCTTCGTCTTAGAGAAATCAATTTCATGTGAGCCAGCCGCATTAAAATAATGATCAGCTACGGCAGAAGTATTGGTCCTGCCGTGTTTCAGATCTGCCTTGTGTTCACGAACACGGTTCGAAACATGTCGCTTAGTTTCCCCAATGTAACTGCTGCCGGGATATTGCATGTCAGGAATCTTGTCCTTCACAGATGGGATCAGGTCACGAATTTTGTACACCGTGGTAAATCGGACCTGGATATTGTGTTTTTTCAAGATTTTGGAAATCTTTTTGGTTATCCCTGCTATGTAAGATAAGATTACGGTTTTGATTGGATCTTCAGATGCCTCCTTCCTCACGGTTGGGGTGATGGCTTTGCGGATTGTGTAGTCAGAGTATCCATTCGCCTTGAGAGCCCGGTGTACGTGTTTGAGTTCACTGGTCAGGTGTTCATGGTCGGAGATACATTGAGCTCTATGGTGTAGCGTCTTGATGAGGGAATTCTTCTGGGATGGTTGGTGGTGGGAATCAGGTTTTAGGTAGGCGTCAGTATGGGTTACTTTCCTGTAGACAGAGTGGCTCATTGAGCCATCTGGTCTCCTTTTGATTAATACATCCATGAAGGGAAGCATGCCATCCTTTTCTAGGATTAAAACCCAGGATTTTAGTGGTGCTGGGTCAGTGCTCTGAGTTACACAGCCACCTCCAATTAGAGGCTTTTAAAATATCTGTAAACTTAACATTGACAAAATGTCATTGCTTGCAATGCACCCATTTTTCAACAGCCCCACAATGAATAATGTTACTCGGACATTTATATTCGTGGATTTATTAAGTGATTCATTCGCTAACTTTTAAAGCTCCACTGCAATAGCAAACCGTGAAATAAATAACCACGAAGAGACGTTGTATATTCACCAGTTTTTTTTTTGCTCATGATGAGAGTGAAACGATTGATTTTATTTTTTCACCAATTCATATCCCAACAAGCACGGAAAGCCTATGATTAATCACAGGTCCGAGGTGGCATTAGACAGCTTAGACTCATCTCTTTTATTGTATCCATAGGTCCCCTTGCTCAATTAGTAATTCCTGTGTGCTGTAGATTGCTATTGATTCACTGCTACGCTGTATATTCATTTGAAATTAAAGCAAAGGAAGCTGGCACCACAATCTGAACAGGAGTTAATTTATCTTGGAATAGCTGTGAACTTCTAGACGTGCTGGGTACCCTTGTAACACTCTCTCTTATCCGTTATTATAACCAACGTCCTCTGTCCTCTGTAGGAATCGATAAATCCAGTTTTTCGCTGAACAAGGACCCAATTTAACAAACAAAAACAACTTTTTTTTATTTTACCAGGTAAGGTTCACTGAGCTATACAACTCTTTTTTTTTTTTAAAGAAGTGACCTGGCAACAAGAGATCGTTCAACGAAGTGGATCATCACGTCGAAATGTATTGCAGCTAAATGTTCTAAACGCACATTGATTAATAAATGTGGGGGGCGGAGGACCCGGAGAAGAACCCAACACCCAACACATCATCGTACGGGGATGTGTATCGGTGACATGCCTAGCAATGCCATGTAGACATGGCATGGGGGGGGGGGGGGGGGGGCCGCCGCGGGGGGGCGTCGTTGGGGTTGGTGGGGGTCGTGTTGATGTTGTTGATGTTGTTGTTGATGTTGTTGTTTCGCCATGCCGACTCAAACCCCGTACGGCTGCCGTTGCTTTTCCCAACTCCGGGTCGCGTCGAGCACCGCCCCAAGCGGACAAACTCGACGATGACGACGACGCCGAACGCCCTCGAGTGCGACGCAGCGGCGATCTCAGCGAGACCTCAACAAGCTACGTGAACGCAGCGTCACGGAGACGGCGCTGCTACCAACGCACGAACCGATGCTTTTTTCATCTTCATTTGTCCCCCCCCCCCCCATTATTTTTAAATACCCCACCGTTACATTAACCTCGCAATCGACATTCACCTGGCAGCAACGTCTGCACAAGTCGAACTCCCATCAATCCCCCTCCCTCCCTCCACCGCATCCTGCCGTGCAACGTCCATCCGCGGAGAGACTGTCAAACCAGCAGCAGGCCCCCACATTTGAATCTCACGCAAAGCAAGAGGCTTTTTGATTACTCCGGCATCTGTTTGTTTAACTCTATTGATTTTAGTTTCTTTATCTGGAACCGTATTGATAGTGCCGTGTCGGAGCCACATTACTACGTTGGGTGTATTGGCTGCAAGTGCTGTTAGCGAGCACCTAATGAAGGCCGGAACCGCACGCGATATTGTGAGTGGCCAGCAACCACGGCCAGCCGCCTTTGTCTCCCTAGTGGCGATGTTTACACACTGCACCAGGTACTCATTTGAGGCTGAGTCGATCTAGGGGAGGCCCAGGACCGGTTCAGATCATGCTAATCGGAAGCGCAGGAAAAGGACAACAAACGGAACACAAAACGCAGTTTCTAAATAAATGAGTTTTCAAATTGGCTGATTTCAAAGTGAATAGCTCCAAGTGGCGTTCTAATATCGGAAGGAAGAGCGTTCCAGACGGCCGCAGAAGCGCATCTGAAAGTGCCACGTGATGTGGTGACCGCCGCCTTTGTTCGATGGCAGCAGCCAAAAGCCGCCGCTGCTGCTGCGAGCATGATCGGTGTGTCGCGTGATGATGGTTTATGGTGGGCTACCCCCACCTCCTCACCACACCATCCCCCCCCCCCATTTCAGTAAAAAACTCCGAGTGAGTTGACGGGAGAGGTGTTGACAAGCTAGACGTGTGGTCCGTTGGGATAATATATCTACAGAAGGTAGGAGGCGTGATGGTAGAAGAGATAGAGTGGAGAGAAAGATGTAGCGAGATAAGACATACATACAGAATTCTCACGACGTTTCGATTGCAACACAAGCAATCGTTATCAGGTGTGAAAATCACAGCAAGAACATTTTTGAAAAAAGTGGCGGTTTTTTCTTAAAGTCAGCACCACGGACAGCGAATTGGCAGTTGTTCAGATGGACGAGTCCATCTACGTGACTTTACCGAAAGAACCAAGAACACATTCCTGCGGAGGGAGCTGGTAGGAACGTTGGGTTGCTCGGTCAA
>JAAXLI020003910.1:0-10060 GCA_014621495.2 Entosphenus tridentatus | reverse complement strand
TTATGGACGGCCCCAAAGTAGTCGTAGAATGGTGCGGCAGAGGGCAAGGGAGCCGATGCAGGCGGTATAGAGGGATCAGTAAACTTTGCCGCAGTGTTTTCACTGTCGCGCCGGGAAGACCGAATCGAAAATCGCCGAGGTGGATTGAAAGTCTGTCGACGACTCTCCCACCCCTGCGGCAGATCCGTTCGTTTCAAGGTTTAGGAAGGTTACATTGTTACGTTTATTGCTGGACTTTTATATATTTGCATGCGGCAAAGTGGTTTCTACTTGTTTTTTTACGCGGTTACCGGTCATGAAAAACGAACTATTTTAACAACCCTATCGTTTATTCAGTCAAATATGATTTTTAAAAAAGACAAATATCCGTGGTATAGCCTTAACATACTGTTGGGGCAAGTGCTGTTAGCGAGAGATTATGGCCAGAATCACGCCCGGCCTTACATGCATACAGACTCGTATAGCAATTCACACACATACGCCCTCGGACAAATACAAACACACCGACATTCGTTATAACCATAAACACACATCCTGTCATACACACACTCTGCACACAGACACACACCGTAGACATAAAGTCAATGAACCCCCACCCCCCTCCATATCGCCTCTAACGGACAGTAGGAACAAGTGCTGTTCGCGAGCACCTATGAGCGAATTACGCCCGGCCGCCTTTGTCTCCCCAATGATGATGTTTGCGCACCCAAAACCAAGAACACCGACGCATTCAAGGCCGGGTCAACCTCGTGGGAGTCGCAGGGCCCGTTCAGTTCAGCGGCTATTCGTACGTTCCGTCTCCGGGCGCGGGGTTCAAAGCGTCTTGTATTAACCGCGGCACCACAGCTTCCCACAAAAGACGTTGACACACACACAGCCAGCCAGCCAGAAGCCACCTTTGGACTCGCTCTGCCTGGGAATCCGAGACGTCTGCGTGCGTGCGTACGTTTTTTGCGCGTGTGCGTGCGTGCGTAAGTGTTCCCTTGTGCGTAAGGCTGTGTGTGTGTAAGGTTGTCTGTGTTTGTATAGTAAGATCCGCCCTTTGAGGTCCCCATTGTTTGCGGCACTCCAACAGGGCTTCATTTCAGCCGAAGCTGTCCCGGGACAAAGCTCCGGAAAATATTTTCCTAACCGCCCCCCCCATCGCCCATCGCCGAGTTCTCTGTGCAGTGGAAACCGATGGAGTGTTATGATTTTGATGGCTACACATGCAGCACATTGAGGAGCTGGGGGGCCCCGCTCGGTCTGGCTCAGCGGTAGAGCCGTTTGCACGGCTTTGTTACAGAGGTGCGCGGTTCCGATCCGGCAGGCCGCCCCAGTTAACACCGCAGATGCTTGCGCGTCAGCGGTGCAATCCGCGCCTTCTGCTCAACAGCACACGTCGCAGGACGCCATTCTTTGAAGAAGAGCAGGGTAGGCCATTGTGCACACACTCGCACAAGTGATACGAAGACAAAGATCCCCCCGTATAGCCTGAACAGACTTTTGGGGCAAGTGCTGTTTGCGAGCATCTATGAAGGCCAACACAGCACACGAGGTGGCCGGAACCACGCCCGGCCGCCTTTGTCTCTCCAGCTGTGATGTTTACACACCGCACCAAGATGCGGTGTTGGCCGTGACCGCGAATCGAACTCGGTCTGCCAGGTCTTGTAACCGCTCCACTACCACTCATACACACCGCGCACACCACACACACAGTGGTCGACTCAGGGTCAAAGTTCCGTCAAAATTTCATTTGCTTGCAAATGAACTCATCGGCAAACGCAGAAAACGTCGCCCCCTTCCTGCGAAAACTTGGCAGGACACGTGCCATCATCACACCTCTCTATAACATGTCTCTTGACAACGGGTGCTGTTTGTTGCTGTCTGTCGCTGTCCCACGCGGGTGCTGTTTGTTGCTGTCTGTCGCTGTCCCACGTGACGCGTGGCGACGAGGCAGCCGGCTGATCCGCGCGTTTCCTCCCGCTGTTGACTTTGTTTTCTTTCTTTCGTTACAAAATTCAATTTTCTCACATTTGTAGCGAGTCCAACCGAGTCGTCACTACACATTGTTACAGCACAGTATTATTGTTGTTGCTGTTGTTGTTCCTCTTTAAACAAAACACCAACAATGTGTCCAAACCGTTACAATTCTGTTTTTCCAGGTCGCCGGTAATTGGCTTTTTATCGGTTTTGGCGTCACACTCTTGAACGCAAAGTACATCCCCCGATAAGAAGCGTGCACGAGTGTGTGTTGCCTTAGTAAGGCATGCGTTCCATATTTATTAGTGGTTTGTATGAGCAGAGTATGCGTTCCATGTTGTGTATAAGTGCGCTTTGTGTTAGTAAGGTATTTTCATGGTTTTGTGTTAGTAAGGCATGTTTCACGCAGTTTTGCGTTAGTATGTTTCACGTTGTGTATTATGTCACGTGTTTCACGCTGTGTTACGTCAGCAAGGTATGATGTTTCACGTTGTGTATTCGTGTCTTGTCGCCGCAACGTGACGCCGACATTCCCAGCAACAACAAAAACAACAAAATATCTCCTGCACGGTATCCATGCCGTCGCCTGCAGCAACCGTCGTTGCCACACACGGCAATCGTGGCACATGTCACTTTCCCGGAACTTGGTCGGGCGAGGGAAGGGGGGCGGTTAACCGATCAGTGCGGATAAGCGACGTTGTACCGCACCGAACACGTGTGAGGTTTGCTCATCTCCATATATGTAAAAGGAAAAGTTGTGAATATGCGTGTCTGTTCAAAATGTTTAGCGTACTTCCTGACATGCAACAAACTTGACATTTGCCATGTGGGTACTTTCCAGACTGTACACCATGCAAACATTATAAAAATACACATTTTTTTTGGGGGGGGAGCTCAATAATGCATTTATTTTTTGCACGGCAAGTGAGCTGTGACGTCACATCTGTCACGTGACCCGCGCACGTGGAAGCGTAACGCATTGTAGTGGTGGTTAGTGCGCTGCGCTACGAACCCGGCGACCTGAGTTCGATTCCCGCTCACAGACCACCACCGGTGACGATTATTTGAACCGGTCCTGGGCCTCCCCTAGGTCAACTCAGCCTCAAACGAGTAACTGGTGTGTTGTGTGTCAACATCGCCACTGGGGAGACAAAGGCGGCCGGGCGTGGTGAATCTAAGTCCCGGGCGAAGCCGGGTAGTAAAGCTAGTTTTTAATATGGGTGAGAAGTTCAAATCAATTTTTTCTCCTCCATGCAATTCCCTTAATATATTTCTGAGGACACCAAAGCGGATCTTTTAAACGGCGACAGAAAAGACAATAACTCGATCCAGAATGCAATGACTCTTAACAAGATTTGGAATTTATTAACCAAGCCTTGATTCGTTATGCATAGCGTGTCAGTATGAACATACGCGTGGTTATGATTGCACATCAGTGGGTCCGTGCCTAGCAGAGCTGTATTTCATTTTCGAGAAGTCTCCAGGTCGATTGAGAAACACATTTATTTCATCATCTTTGTCGTCTTGCATGTTGAGCGGTTAATGATTACAGCTACCCGCTCGGGGTTAGGCTTCAGAGGTTAGTTACAGTACATACATAGCGTGCACTGACGCATGCACACAACGGTAATACGTGTGATACACTGTATTCGCACAGGAATACAAAGATCCCCTCTCGTATAGCCTTCAAGAGACTGTAGGGGCAAGTGCTGTTCGCGAGCACCTATGAAGGCCGAAACGGCACACGAGGGGGTGGGTGGTCTGCAACACGCCCGACCGCCTTTGTCTCCCCAGTGACGATGTTTACACATCGCACCAGGTACTCATTTGAAGCTGACTCGGGGGGAGGCCCAGGACCGGTTTATATATTCCTCATTGGTGTTGGCCGTGAGCGGGAATCGAACCCGGGTCGCCGGGTTCGTATAACAGAACGCTACCCACAACACTACCGCTCCCCACTAAAGTCACTCACTCACACTCGGACACAAAAATAATGCAAAGATCCACAAATATCCTTTTAGACTGTCGGGGCAATATATGCTATTGCATGGCACTTGTTCCAACAGTTATGTAGTGCATAAAAATACAAATATTATGCCATATAGCCTTAGCAGACTGTTGGGACTTTTCATGCGGTTAGCGAGCACCAATTAAGGCTGGCGTGGCACACCAGGGGATAGTGGTGTGGCCAGGACTACGCTCATGCCGCCTTTGTCTCCCCAGTGCAGATGTTTACACACAACACCGGGCACTCATTTAAGGCCAAGTCGACCTAGAGCATGCCCAGGGCCAGCTCAGATATAGCAAAGGATGTCGGGCATGGCCAGGAATCGAACTCCGGTTGCTGGTTTGTAGCGCAGTGTGCTAACCACTGCGCCGCCACTCCGCACACGCTTACACACAACTGCTGATTCGCCACTAAGTGGTGGTGACATCACCACGGCGCCTGTGCCAGGCCAGGTGCACATTGAAGTCACGTCAAGTGTCAAAGGCTCACTGACAGGTCACGGGACAGACCCTGCAGGTGCCATGGGTTGACTGAGATGACTGGCAGATGCACCAGCTGTGCCCCTCTTACTGTGCCACGTTGCTGCGTTTTAGCCGCCCGGCGCTCCGCTCATTGTTGTGAGCATCGCTCCTCTGCCCTCCGTTTTTGGTGGAGGGTCACTGCCTCCAACCTCCCAGTAGCGTCCTTCAAGAGCCTCAAGTACACATAAACACGCACAATTATTTGCAAGGTCACGTGTTTTTAAAACAAAGGCACCCTGAGTATCAATACCACTCATCGTTGTCTTGGGGCTACATCAGAGGCAGCAGCAGCGGGGAAGTGCAATACCAGAATCCATTGTTGTACCGTACTACACTGCCCCTCATCTATGCTCCGTTACCTTCACCAACCCGCACTGACCAGCACGGTGAAGTACGGTTAAACGGCCCCGCACAGCGCGTGGGGAGTCCCTCATCCAGCAGTGGGTTGATAAACAAGGACTTTTCATGCTGTTAGCGAGCACCTATTAAGGGTGGTACGGTGCACGAGGGGGTGGTGGTGCGCTACAAACCCACTAACTGCCAACACCAGTGACGATTATCTAAACCGGTCCTGGGCCTCGCTGAGGTCGACTCAGCCTCAAATGAGTACCTGGTGCGATGTGTAAACATCGCCACTGGGGAGACAAAGGCGGCCGGGCGTGGTGCTGGCCACCTACCTATTCGTGTGCCGTACCGGCCTTCATCGGTGCTCGCTAAGAGCACTTGCCCCAGCAGTCTGTTGAGGCTACAGGGGGGATCTTTGTCTTTGTGGCCAGCACCATTAGTTTGTCATGGTTCAGTTCTCCCGTTTTGTGCCACAGAAGGAGGCGCTAATCACACACTGCCCATCTCTCTCAAAGCGTCACGAGCCCTCTACGGCCCTGCGCATTGATTCACACAGTCGATCCAAGAGCCCACCCTGGGAAATATGGGGGAAGGGGAGGGGGGCATTAATGACAGTAGGAGGCCCATGTGTAGGTACAGAGTGGGGGGGGGGGTCCTCATCAGTAGATTCAAAGGGGCCATCTGGAGGTAATGATGCACGCATCTTAAGTGGGGGGGGGGGGGGGCGTCCCATGATTAAAACTAGAAATGTATTTTACCAGGTAAGGCTCACGTAGCTATCCAGCTCTTATTCAGAAGCGACCTGGCTATCACAAATGATATCTCAACGAAGTGGCTGATCACGTGGAACTGTATAGCAGCCAAATACTCGAAATGCATGTCGATTCTAAATGTGGAGAGAAAAACTGGAGGGCCCGGAGAAAAAAAATTCACGTGACCACGGGGAGAGAGAAGTGCAAACTCCAAATATGCAGGAGTCAGGGTAGGGATCGAACCCACGAACTCCAGGATACCAGGCGACCGTGGCGCCCCCTAGGTATTGTGGGGCCCATTCATAGGTAGCGCAAAGCCCTCATCAGTCATTTCTAGTCGTCCATATCCGTAGGTCTGAGTGCACGCACTATTAGGTATTGTGCGGTGCATCTACAGGTTGCGGGGAGCCCAACGGCATGTTTAGAGGAGCCCCATCTTTAGATATTGGCAGGACTCGTCCATAGGTAGTGGGTGGGTCCTATGATTAGGCATTGGGGAGCCCTAGCAGGAGGTTTGGGGGGCCCCATCCCTAGGTGGTGGGGGGCCCGGTGGGTGGCGGCTGGGCTGGTCACAGCTCCTGGTTGTTGTTGGTCAGCCGCTTGCACTCCTCGAAGAACGGGTACATACACTTGTCCGCTCCCAGGAAGCGGTACATGGCCACGACAGCCTCCCATGGAAGGATACTGAACGCGGGGACACGGAAACACAGAGACACACAAAGACACACACAAACTGAACTATAAACTGTCTCTTATTTTACCAGGTAAGGCCCACTGAGCTATGTAGCTTGTTTTTAGAAGTGACCTGGCCACAAATGATAGACCAATGAAGTTGCTTATAATATGGAAATTTATAGCAGCCAAATACTCAAACGAGTACCTGGTGCGGTGCTGTAAATGTCACCACTAGGGAGACAAATGCGGCCGGGTGCGGGGCTGGCCACCCACCCCCCCTCGTGTACCGTGCCGGCCTTCGTAGGTGCTCACTAACGGCACTTGCCCCAACAGTCTGTTTAGGCTATATGGGGAATCTTTCGTCTTTGATGATGACATTTTTTTGTATTTTACCAGGTAAAGCC
The DNA here is from genome assembly GCA_014621495.2 of Entosphenus tridentatus. NCBI lineage: Eukaryota > Metazoa > Chordata > Hyperoartia > Petromyzontiformes > Petromyzontidae > Entosphenus > Entosphenus tridentatus. The sequence continues at coordinate 3,393 of JAAXLI020003910.1, read as the reverse complement.
CACTGACCTATGTAGCTCAGAAGCGACCTGGCTATCACATATAATAGCTCGAGGAAGTTGGCTTATCATCATGTGGAAATGTATACCAGGAGACCAAACACTCTAAACGCGTCATGTTCATTCTAAACGTGGAGGAAAAAAACTGGAGGACCCGGAGAAAAATACAGTCGACAACGGGGAGAGAGACTTCAAATATACAGGCGTCAGGGTCGGGATCGAACCTACAACCTCCTGTGTACCAGGGGAGGTAGTTAACATCTCACCACTGAGCTCACACAAAAAGAAACACGCACACAAAGAGACACGCAGATATGTACACAGTCACTAAACAACTGTATCCCCAGTGCTGATGTTTCACACACTGCACCAGGTGCTCATTTAAAGCTGAGTAGGGGGGGGGCCATGACCAGTTCAGATAATTGTCACCAACGTTGGCCGTGGGCAGAAATCAAACTCAGGTCGCCGGGTTCGCAGTGCAGCGTGCTAACTGCTACAGTACCACGCACACTTGCAAAGTCTCACAAAGACAGCACGGACGTGAACGCACCTCTTCATGAAGACGACGAGGTAGATGAGGCGAGGCATACACAGCACGGGCTGGTCGGTGAGGATGGCTCTCATCGCCTGCTGCACGCACTGCTCCGGCTGCAGCGGGGGCAGCACGTACGTCTCCACCTCCTTACTGCACACACACAAGGACAAAGATCCACCGTATAGCCTCAAGAGATTGCTAGGGAAAGTGCTGTTCGCGAGCACCGATGAAGGCCGGTACGGCCTTTGTCTCCCCAGTGCTGATGTCTACAAACCACATCAAACACTAATTTTCAGGCTGAGTCGACCGAGGGGAGGCCCAGGACCAGTTCACTTTAATTTGTAGTGCAATTTCTAGCACATTGCGATATGAACGCGGCGACCCACTGTGCCAACTTAGTGGCACAGTGGGACTGGTCAGGGACCCTGAAAGCACAAAGAATAACCCAGAGCCCTGGCCTATTCATCGTATCATAGGCCTTGACCAGGTCAAAAAAGCAGAGATGTAAGTCCTGTTAAAATTCTCTACACCTCGACTGTATGTATGTTGAACTTCTTTCGCACCGTACGTAACCAATCGTGCTAATCATAGGTGTGGGTAGCAGACCAACTTAGCATATGGCGTACGTGCAGGACCGCCCCAGTCTGAAACCACACTGTCTTGGTGAGGTGTGCGGTGAGGAGGCGAGTTCGTGTTGGCGAGCTGGGTCTACAGTGTGCTGAGTTGGTACCCTGCACACCATGATAATGAGATGCTCCATCTGAAGGGAGCCGATATAAAACGCATTTTCAAGTATTGTTGGCGATGAGTCAGTGAGTTTGGCGAGGAGCAGTTCGGATACAAGGCCGCGGATGCTCCAGACACTCACCGTATCCGGCACCCCTGGAACATGCCGGTCTGGACGAGGTAGGGGCAGACGAGCGTGGTCTTCACGCCGTCGCGCTCCATCGCCTTGATCTCGTGGCTCAGCGACTCGTGGAATCCCACGGCGCCAAATTTACTGGCGCAGTAATCCTAGCGTGGAGGGCGGCGAATCGTGTTAGCGCCCAAGCAGAGAGAAGTCGATGTCTATCCCTGCTCGCGATGATACCTCCCTCCACTACGGCGACGCTCTCGCTCCTTCACGGCCTCTCCCCAAACCCCTCGCCTCCACGCTCCAGATGACACGCAATTCCGCCGGCAGACTTTTCACCAGCGCCGATAAACGAGACCACGTAGCCCCTGTACTGTTATATAGTGGCACCAAACCCAATCGTTAACGTCAAGATCACACGCAACGTCTTCCAAGATTCTATGTGGACTCGCCGCTGCTTACCTCTCCGCACTCGGCTCACTGTGCTCCCCCCCCCTCCACACACTCTCCTACCTCTTCCCTCTCATCTCACTTTACTCTCCTACACACGTAATCCTACCACTCCCCTTTAATCTCTTTACTTGCACCCCCTTATCTCACTCTACTGCCCTCCATGCACTCTCATACCTCTCAACTGACTCAATTCCCTGCATACACTCTCCTACCTCTCCCCTCTCATCTCACTTTACTCTCCTACACACGTAATCCTACCTCTCCCCTCTCAACTGACTCAATTCCCTCCACACACTCTCCTACCTCTCCCCTCTCAACTCACTCTACTCTTTTTCACACACCCTCCTACCTGTCCCGTCTCATCTCACTCTACTCCACTTCACACTTTCCTACCTCTCTCATCTCACTCGACTCTCCTGCACGCAGCCTATTGCTGTAACAAATTATCTGGTGATGCTGCGTTGGCAGTGGGTGCACAGACACAAGCAACAAAACTCAACACGTTCGTCAATAGCAACGTGTGTGGCCTGTAAAATGAAATATATATAATAGGCGACGTTTCGGGCAATGGACCTTCTTATTGTGCTATGAAGGATGGTCATTGCCCAAACCGTTGACTTTAATATATTTATTCTTCTAAGGCCACGCAATGTTACTGACGAATGCGTTGAGGTTTAATGTTGTTACGCAGGTGTTAGTAGAGTATTAGGTGTGCAAACCTAGACCTGCACAGCCCGCACACAACACATTCATCCGGACGATTGCATCAAGCGACACCAGCACCAGTGTCGGTGTGGGTTCGTGAGGTCAAAGGTTAGGCTTGGGGTCACAATGGGGGACCGAGGTCAGGAGGTCAGCTGGCTGTGGTGTACGGGGTGGCACCTCAATGCCGGCCGTGCTGAAGAGGCCCAGGGAGCTGGCGATGGTCACCATGTGGCCGTGATTCTTCTCCAACATCGCCGGGAGGAACGCCTTGGTGATCTGAGCACGTTTCAACGCGGAGAAACAGATGGAAGGCAAGGATCTCCCATGTAGTTAGCCTGACGTGCCACGATGAACGATTGGGGAAATTTTTAAGGAAATTGAGGCAAATAGTTACCAGCAACAGTTGCCGCAACGTTTTGTCGTGTGAAAGTGTTTTAGGCTGGTTAAAATGAGCCTGCTAGGGTCGGAGTGCGATCATTTCGACGGTGACAGCAGCGCTGCCACCATAACCTCCAACAGCATCATCACCACCACCAAGAGCATCATCACCTTCATTACCACCTCTAACAGCAGCATCATCACTTTCATGACCATCACCAACAGCATCCCCATCATTACCACCACTGACACAACCACTTTCAACCACCACCACCAAAATGACCACCAGTCACCACAGCCACCCCCATCATCACCACCGTTACCATCACCACCTTCGCCACCACCACTGCCACCTCCACCACCACCCCCTCTGCCACCGCAACCTCCACCGCCACGTCCACCGCCACGTCCACCACCACCGCCACCACCCCCTCTGCCACCGCAACCTCCAACACCACCACCACCGTGACCA
>JAAXLI020003908.1:0-10064 GCA_014621495.2 Entosphenus tridentatus | reverse complement strand
TTGGAGGGTGGGGTGGAGGGTAGGGGTGGAGGGTAGGGGTGGAGGGTAGGGTTGGAGGGTGGGGTGGAGGGTAGGGGTGGAGGGTAGGGGTGGAGGGTGGGGGTGGAGGGTAGGTTGAGGGCGATTTTCGTCTCTGCCTCCCACCACGTGGTAGTGAATAAGTCAATTGTTTAATTATTGATGTTGATGATCGCGTCTGCCCACAGCATCATCGCTAACGCCGCCACGTTTCTGATTTGCATATTGCATTATAATGAGTGTGTGTGTCACTGTGTGTGCGTCACTGTGTGTGTGTGTCGCTGTGTGTGTGTGTGTCACTGTGTGTCAATGTGTGTGTGTGTCACTGTGTGTGTCGCTGTGTGTGTGTCACTGTGTGTACGTGGGTGTGGGGAGCGGTAGTGTAGCGGTTAGCGGGAATGGAACCCGGCGACCCGAGTTCGATTCCCGCTCACGGTCAACACCAGTGACGATGATCTGAATTGGTCCTGGGCCTCTCCTAGGTCGACTCAGCCTCAAATGGGTACCTGGTGCGATGTGTAAACATCGCCACTATGGAGACAAAGGTGACCGGGCGTGGTGCTGGCCACCCACCCCATCGTGTGCTGTGCCAGCCTTCATAGGTGCTCGCTACTTGCCCCAACAGTCTGTTAAGGCTACACGTGGGTTCTTTGTCTTTGTGTGGGCAGTGGTTAGCGCACTGTCCCGAGTTCGATTCCCGCTCAGAAGCAAACACCGGCGACGAATACCTGAACCGGTCGTGGGCCTCCCCTAGGTCGACCCAGCCTTAAACCATCAGTCTCATTGGGCGTGACAAAGGCAGCCACGCGTTGTTGCTGGCCTGCAACACCTCAATAGAATCGGTGCTATTCGCCAACAGCACTTGCCCCAAGAGTCTGTCAAGTCTATACGGGTGATCTTTGTCTTTGTGCACGGACGCGTGGTCGATTGGGGCGCCGCGTGATGAATCGCGTCCCGAGCGAAGCGCTGCAGACTGCAGGAGCGCCACGCGCACCAGCGACAAAGATCCCCCGTGTAGCCTTCACGCAATTTTGGGGCAAGTGCCGTGGGCGAGCATTTATCGATGCCGGCACGGCGCACCGGATGGGTGAGTGGGGGGGTGTTGCCCAGCATCACGCCCAGCGATGTTTGCACATCGCAAACAGGTACTCATTTAAGGCTGAGTAGACCTAGGGGTGGCATAGGACCGGTTGAGATCATCGCCACTGACGTTGGCCTTGAGCGAGATAGGAAGTCTTGGTCGCCGGGTTCGTAGCGCAGCGCTCACCACTGCACTGCCGCTCACCCCCCACACACCACACACACACAGACAAAGATCTCCCGTGTAGCCTTAACAGACTGTTGGGGCAAGTGCTGTTAGCGAGCACCTATGAAGGCCGGAACGGCACACGAGGAGGTGGGTGGCCAATACCACGCCCGGCCGCCTTTGTCTCCCTAGTCGCGATGTAAACGCACCGTCGCAGGTACTCATTTGAGGCTGAGTCGACCTAGGGGGGGCCCAGGACCGGTTCAGATCAACGTCACCGTGAGCGGGGATCAAACTCGGGAGGCCGGGTTCGTAGCGCAGCGCGCTAACCGCTACACCACCGCTCCTCACACACCACACACCCCGCACACACACCACACACCACATACACCACACACACACACGTCACACACACCACACACACACACCACACACACCACACACACACGTCACACACACCACACACACACGTCACACACACACCACACACACGTCACACACACGTCACACACACCACACACACCACACACACACACACCACACACACACCATACACACACCACACACACACAGACAATGTCGTAGTTTCCTTGTCAGCGGATACTCGTGTCGAGATTGAATGCGACTCACGAGGGCGAGGTGGGGGCCAGGGGGAGAGGAGGGGGCCGAAGGGGTGGGGGGTGCGGGGGATGAGGGGAGGGGGTGTGGATGGAGGGGAAACCCTCATCGGACGCTAAGTGACCAGGTCACCTTGCATGACCGGGTGACCAGGTCACGTTATGTAACCGGGGGTCATTTCGTGTTTGGCCTCGCAGCTGTGGTTGCTTTGCCTTGGGGTGGAAACATCGTCGCGCCAGGCGTCCCCAATGCTGCAATGTCACACGCGGGTCGCACACGCTGCACGCGCCCGATGATTGCTAAAACACGTGCGCCGTGAACGTGGCGAGATGTTAACTCCCTCGTCTGCTACGCAGGAGGTCGTGGGTTCGATCCCGACCCTGACGCCTGTTGTATATTTGGAGTTTGCCTGTCTCTCTCTCTCTCTCTCCGTGGTCGCGTGGATTTGTCTCCGGGTCCTCCGGTTTCCCCCTCCACATTTCGAAATCAACATCAGCGCGAGTTGAGAGTTTTTGTCTGCCGCTATACATGTCCACGTGATGAGCCAACTTCGTTGAGCTGTCGTTCGTGATAGGCCAGGCCGCGTCCGAAAAATATCTACACAGCTCAGTGGGGGCTTACCTGGTAAAATAAAAACACGTCTAGTTTATTAAGAGGCTGCAAAGACAAGAATGCCCCCGTCTAGCATTGGTCAGATTGTTGGGACAAGTGAAGTGACCGAGCGAGCGCCTATGAAGAGACCGCCACGGCGTTTTACGCATCGCGAACTCGCTCGAGACGTAGTCGACCAAGGTGGTGCCCAGGACCGGTCCAGATCATCGTGCACTGGCGGTGTTCGTTGGCCGTGAGTGGGCATCGAACTCGGACTGCCGGGGTTTGGGGCTAAGCGTGCTGAAGCGCTGCACACAGCAAGGCCCACAACTGCGGGGTAGGCGGCGCGCATTTGAACGCGCTCGTTAAAGAGCCACACACACACGCGCGCGCGATCTCTATCGATGTAAAGGACAATATAAATTAGGCGGATGATAACCGACTTGTTCGTGTGGTTTCAAACAGCTGGGCGAGTCTAAGGGGCGGCGGGGGGGGGGGGGGGCGGGGGTTTGGGGAAGGCGGCGGCATCAAACCCCACTTGTGGCTGGCCACCCCACCCCGGGGGCGGCGCCGCGGGGGGGGGGGGGGGGGGGGTAACTCTGTTAACCCCCCCCATCCCCCCCCATCCCCCCCTCTCCCCCACCCATTAAAGCCACGCTCGCTAATTGGCTGCTCGGCGATTCTGCGTGCGCGCGCGAATCGCCCGTCTGAGCTACGCGCCTCTCTCCACCACCACCACCATCGTCATCATCCCTCCCATCCACCGCCCTCCCTCCACATTATATCCATCCTCTCATCATCTCTGCCTTTCTCCACACCAAGCCCACCATCACGTCTCCGTCCTTGCCTCTCTCCATCTCTCTCTCTCTTCCTCTATCAACAATGCCCCCCCTCCCTTTCCCATCTCCCTTACGTCAATTCGATCCTCCCACCTTCAATCCAATTCCCCTCCAACCACCATTGTCAACATCGTTGTCCCTACGACCGTAAACTCCTCCCCCCCTCGTCCTGCCTTCCTCACCTCCCTCTCCCCCACCTCGACATCTCCCCCCCCTCCCGCAATGCTCCCACCCGCTCCGCTCGCCCCACCCCCTCGGCTCCCTTCCCTCCCCGTTCCCTTAATCCCTCTCACTCCCTGCACCCTTACAAAGACAAAGCGCCCCCCGTAGCCTTCAAAGACTGTTGGGCCAAGTGCTATAAGCGAGTGGCACCTATGAAGGCCGGCACGGCACCACCGAGGGGGTGAGGGCCCAGCACAACGCCCGACCGCCTTTGTCTCCCCAGTGGCGATGTTTCACTACACACTGCACACGAGGTACTCATTCGAGGCTGAGTCGACCTAAGGGAGGCCCAGAACCGGTTCAGATAATCGTCGTCGTCACTGCTGTCGGTGGTCGTGAAGGGCAACAGAACTCGGGTCGCCGGGTCCGTTAGCGCAGCGCGCTCCCCCCACCTCCCTCCCTCCCCCCCCCGCGTCCCTCCCCCCCCCCCCCCCCTACCCCGGGCAGGTGTAAGGATCTGCGCTACGCGGCCGACCTGCCGCAGGTCTCCGTGGTGTTCATCTTCGTGAACGAGGCCGCGTCCGTGATCGAGCGCTCCGCGCACAGCGCCGCGCGCCGCACCCCCGCGCATCTCCTGCGGGAGATCATCCTCGTGGACGACGCCAGCGACGACCGTGAGTGGCGGAGCTGGGATGGGAGAGACGGATGGAGGGGTGGAAGGGCAGGGAGCGAGGGATTGTCGGATCATCATCCCGGCACAGCAGGGGCCCCTCCTTCGTAATGAGCCAGGCCACGCCACGTGACCAGCTCGAGTTGCGGGACCTGGTCTCCTTGCACGATCGGGTTGTCTTGAATGGCGATGTTGGTGCTCATCATGACGATGTTGATGGTGATCATGACGATGTTGATGGTGATCGTGACGATGTTGATGCTGATCGTGACGATGTTGATGGTGATCATGACGATGTTGATGCTGATCATGACGATGTTGATGCTGATCATGACGATGTTGATGGTGATCATGGCGATGTTGATGGTGATCATGGCGATGTTGATGGTGATCATGACGATGTTGATGGTGATCATGGCGATGTTGATGGTGATCATGACGACGTTGATGCTAATCGTGACGACGTTGATGGTGATCATGACGATGTTGATGGTGATCATGACGATGTTGATGGTGATCCTGGCGATGTTGATGGTGATCATGACGACGTTGATGCTGATCGTGACGACGTTGATGGTGATCATGACGATGTTGATGGTGATCATGACGATGTTGATGGTGAGCATGGCGATGTTGATGCTGATCGTGACGATGTTGATGGTGATCATGGCGACGTTGATGCCGATAATGACGAGGAGGCGCTGTGCCCTCCCTTCTCCGCCCCTCCAGCCGACCTGAAGGCCCCCCTGGAGGGGCGTCTGAGGGGGTCGCTGGGCCCCCTCGTTCGCTTCGTGCGCAACTCCAAGAGGGAGGGCCTCATCCGCGCGCGCATTGCCGGGTGGCGCGAGGCCACGGCGCCCGTGGTGGCGTTCTTCGATGCGCACGTGGAGTTCGAGGAGGGGTGGTGAGACACGTGGGGGGGGGGGGGGGGCACGCGGTGGCACCGCCAGGGACACGGTCGCAGGCAGCGGCAGCAGCCGCCAATAGCCACTGTTGATGGTCACGGTGGTTGATGTTGTTGTTGGTGGTGCTGTTGGTGGTGACGATCATGATATCAGTAGGGATGACGAAGTCGGTAGTGACGATGATGATGGTGATGATGAATTTGGTGATGATGTTGCTGATGATGACGATGATGTTGAAGAAGGATGCTGATTTAGATGATGACGAGGATGTTGATGATCACGATGAAGTTGTTGATGATGTTGTTGATGATGACGATGATAACGATGAAGTTGATGATAATGTTGATGATAATGTTGATGGTTGATGATGTTGATGAAGACGACGATGACGACGATGACGTCGCGGTCCCGTCGTGGGCAGGGCTGAGCCGGCGCTGGCGCGGATCCGCGAGGACCGCTCCCGCGTGGTGCTCCCCGCCATCGACAACATCCGTCACGGCTCGTTCGAGGTGCAGCGCTACCACGACTCGGCCCACGGCTACAACTGGGAGCTGTGGTGCATGTACATCGCCCCGCCGCGCGCCTGGGTCCAGCGCGGCAACAAGACGGCGCCCATTAGGTGTCCCCCCCCACTCCTCGTCATCATCACCATCATCACTACCATCATCATCACCACCATCACCACCATCATCATCACCACCACCACTATAACCATCTTCATCATCACCACCACTATCACCACCACCATAACCATCACCATCATCATCACCATCATTACCACCATCATCACCACCACCATTATCACCACCACCATCCCCACCACCAGAAGCACCATCATCACCACCATCTTCATCATCACCACCAGTATCATCATCACCATCATCACCACCATCATCACCACCACCATTATCACCACCAGAACCACCATCATCACCATTATCATCATCATCATCATCATAATCACTACCGCCATCATCATAATCATTACCGCCATCCTCATCACCATTAACATCATCATCACCACCACCACCATCATAATCACTACCGCCATCATCGTAATCACCATCATCCTCATCACCATTATCGTCATCATCAACACCACCATAACCACCATAATCATCATCATCACCATCATCTTCATCATCACCACCATTATCACCACCAGAAGCACCATCATCACCACCACCATCATCATCACCACCACCATTATCACCACCACCATCATCATCATAATCACCTCCACCACCACCATCATCATAATCACCACCACCATCCTCATCACCACCACCATTATCACCAATATTATCACCACCACAACCACCACCACCACCACCAATGAATGGCACTCGGCGCTAACGATGATGCCGATGACGTGGTCGGTAGCCTTAGCGATGATGCCGATTCTGCCGATGCGGCAGTTTGACGGCGATGATCGCGGCGACAGCGATGAGAGCGATGAGAGCGATGAGAGCGATGATGCTCAATGACGATGCCGATGCTGTCTTAGTTGTAGTGACGATGCCGCCGCCGCTGCTGCCGCCACCGCCGCTAGCGCCGAGTCAGCGTGCCCTTGCGTGTGAATCGAAGCGCGAGGGGCGCCGAGTGCGAGGGGCCCCTTGGGAGTCGGCGCGTCTCCTCGCATTGCATCCACCTCCCAACGACGGTCACGTGACGCGCGCTGCTGCCCCCCCCCTCCCCCCATGAGGGTCACGTACTGAATGAACCCCTTTGGGGGGGTGGGGGGGGTCGCAGGGTGGAACTGAATGATTTAACCCCCTTTGGGGAGTGGAGGGATGAATGATTTAATCTATTGCTGGGTAAGGGTGGATGTTTGATTGAACGACTCGAGGGGGTGGTGAGAATGAATGATTGAGTCTCCTGTAAAGCTCCCAGGGGGGGCGGCGGTGGTGGGATGGGGGGGTGAATGATTGTGAGCGATTGAATCACGTGAATCGTTCAGCTGAAATGTTCCCGCACTGAAACCCAACCACACTCTTGCTGATGAGGCGGCTCAGAGAAGTCAAAATTCGGTCAGAGCTTTGCTCGATTGGCAACACTCATTCACTAGCGGAGGGGGGGGGGGTAGCGCGCCATTGCCGTTTGTGGCATCGTGACGGAACAGACCCTGGGCTGTTTCACCACACACGACCATCTCTACCCTCCGGCAAAGCACGACCCCAAGTCTCCCGTGCGACCTTTCTGACATTTAGTTTTTGTTTTGTTTCCTATAAACACAACATTCGGGGCACAGACTCAAAACGCCCAAGCGACCAGCAGACACGCGGCCACGTGAGAAGCTGCCGCCGACAAGATCCCACCTTGTCCCTCGTGAGGTCTCTTCGCCTCTTCGCTCAGCTGCCGGCGATCCAACGGGGGTACTGCTGACGGATGCCGACATCTGCAAATCTTTAGACCAAAACACCTCCAAGGCAGGAAGCCGAATCGCGGAGCCGTCGGCCGTTAGATTCAACATTTGGATTCAGCACCGATGCGCAGCCTTCAGATTAATAGGCCACGAAACGCCCCCGCGTTGCAAAAACGGCAGTCAAAATTAAATAATACCTAGGTTGTACCCTTTTTGGCCATAATTAAACCGTTGTGTTAAGATGTTAAAACACCAAATTGAAACCTTTTGCAAGGAATCACGTTTGCATTAACCACATATACTTGTGGTGAACGTGCCCTGGTAGTGGTTGCATTGTCTTTGCCATTGTCAAATACAATGCAAACACGACCAGAGAATGCTTTTTGCTTGTTAAAGGTTTCATTTTGGTGTTTTAACATCATAACGCAAATATTCCATTGCCAGAAAGGGTAAAACATATTCTTATATTTTGATGCTGGCAAGGGAGGTCCCATGATGAAACGGCAAATCAAGTTGAACGAGTTGTGTCCCGAAATACAGAAGCATGTCAGAAGGCTCCCGGATCTAAATGTCAGATGTGTTCAAGCTTTGTCTCGCATCCTCAACGTTTGAGATCGCCCGCAGGAGCATTTACGCTCGCTCGCTCGGAATCTTTTTTTCTCCTTCATGCCGGAGGAATCCGATGAGCTATGAAGATATTTTTCAAAGATGTCCACAAAGACATCCGTGACCGTCCTCCAACATTCATGAGCACATCAAGTCAAACTGGAGTTCTCCCCGTTTGCGCCCCCGGGTGCCCCCCGGCCCCCCCCCCCTTCCCGCCCAGGACCCCCGCGATGATCGGCTGCTCGTTCGTCGTTCACCGCGAGTACTTTGGAGAGATTGGGCTCTTCGACCCGGGCATGGACGTCTACGGCGGAGAGAACGTGGAGCTGGGATTCAGGGTGAGTGCCAGCGCCGGCCCTCGGCTTGGGGCCCTGGCCACGTTGGGGCCCCTGGCCGCGTTGGGGCCCAGCACTACCAAAGGTCCCCTTTGCTCCCCCCGCCCCCCCCAAGTTCACTCTGTTCATTAGCGGCGAATCACTGTCACGATGCTCCCCACCGCACACAGCGGCTCTGCTGCCCTTCCCCATCCAAGACGAGCCGGAGCACGCGCCCCGACCGCACGGGGACCACGTCGGTTGTGCTCGGTGGTGCGGCCATCGAGTGTGGTGGTGCAGGCGGTCGACCTAGGTCGACTCAGCCTCAAATGAGTACCCGGTGCGGTGTGCGGACATCGCCACTGGGGAGACAAAGGCGGCCGGGTTGTGGTGCTGGCCACCCAACCCCTCGTGTGTCGTGCCGGCCTTCATGGGTTCTCGCTAACAGCACTTGCCCCAACTACAAGTACTTTATTGAGCCCTTTAGATAATCCACTACTGGATGAGGGCCTGCATTACCGCGGTGGGAGCGAGGTTTGAGTGAAATGGTAGAGTAAGTGAGTGGGTAGGTGGGCGAGTGGGTGGGTGGGTGGGTGAGTGAGTGGGTAGGTGGTTGGTGAATGAGTGGGTAGGTGGGTGAGTGAGTGAGTGAGTGAGTGGGTAGGTGTGTGAGTGATGGGTAGGTGAGTGAGTGAGTGGGTAGGTGGGTGAGTGAGTGAGTGGGTAGGTGGATGGGTGAGTGAGTGGGTAGGTGGGTGAGCGAGTGGGTAGGTGGGTGAGTGAGTGGGTAGATAGGTGTGTGAGTCAGTGAGTGGGTAGGTGGGTGAGTGAGTGGGTAGGTGAGTGAGTGGGAAGGTGGGTAGGTGAGTGAGTGAGTGAGTGGGGAGCTTTGTATTTGGTGTAGGCAATGCAACTGCGCCAGAGCCCGGAGAGGCGCCAGGCGAGGAAGTGGAGGGCCAGGGGGGTGGGTGACCGAGAAGGCGACACACTTAAAGGAAGTCGACCTAAGAGAGGCCCATGACCGATTCAGATGAATCGTCACTGGTGTTGGCCGTGAGATGGGGAATCGACTCGAGACAAATTCTGGTCGCCGGATTCGTAGCGCAGTGCGCTAACCGCTGCGCCACAGCTCCCCACATATGCGCAAACACAGACGTGCAGGGCTACACCTTGACATGCTTCTGTACAAATCGCATGCTACGAGTGCTGCTCTGTCCACGACCTTTCAGAAGGGCCCCGCAATGTGCTGCACGTGGGAAGCAGCCGGAGAACCGGGAGAAAACTCATCACGAATAGCGGGGGAACACTCGGGTTCCAGAGCCTACTTGCTGTACTGCCCGCCTCCTGGCCACGTCACGGTCCAGCGCCGGGAGGGACTTCCACAAATCCCTTGGCGATCCAAACCAAACCCGTTCGCGCGATCCTCACGTGAAACCCCCCGCGACCGCGCTGTTAGATCGCGCGCGCGCGCGCAAACAGCAGAAAACAACACGGACAATCATCATAAATACTGCGCTCAGAACAATCGATTCTCAAATCGATGTTCGACTGGAGCGACGCTGGCCGGGAGCGCAGTGGTTAACGGCGGAGCGGAGCCGGCGCCCCGGAGGAGGAGTCGCGGAGCTGTGCGGACGCGCGCTCAATTACAAGCGGGATGACCGATTTACTGCAGAGGGAGAGACAGCGCCCCCCTCCCCCCCATAGCCCCCCTTCCCCCCAAAGCCCCCCCC
>JAAXLI020003907.1:0-10064 GCA_014621495.2 Entosphenus tridentatus | reverse complement strand
GCAGATATGATGGAACAACCATAAACAGTTAAGGTTTTACCTGGTTAATAACATCCTTCCAATGATTACTCAATTTGTATCCATCTTCTCGGTTGAAGTTATGTCTGTTTATGAAACTATCCGGATATATAAACTACGTGACTTTACCGAAAGAACCAAAGAGTATGCCGGCAGCCGCATACAGTTATCTCTCGACTTATCCGTGGGCGGAATATCTGGGTTGCTAGTGAATTAACCCAGGGACCGGTTGTGATGTCACCAACGATGCCTCGAAATGGGGTCGCTGGAATCTTAGCGCAGCGTGCGAACAACCGCATGACGATGGTCCAACTTAGGTTATACTTTACACTGTTGGCAGGAATCTAAGAAGTCTGTTGATATTTTTTTTTCACGGTAGAACATTTCTGTAAAAATTCAAGCGTGAAATGTACATTGTTGTCGTCTCTCCTTGCAGGTGGAAGTGGCCACGATGGAAGTGCGGTGGATCACCATGGGTTACTCCTCTGGGAAAGCGGTCTCTTCCATCGACCCTCCGAGTTCAATCGTTACGCAAGAGCTCCTACCAAGGTACCATCGGCATTATGCATATTGATACACGTAGCCAAGTGTGAGGCTGGTTAATGTCTTTCATTTTTGTCACCGGTCAACTATCATCGACACACAAACCTAATAATATTTAAGAAGGCAAGAAGACCCTGCCAGTTTATTTATTTTGTTATTCATATTCAACACAGCGATGATGATGATGCTGATGATTATTTTTAGTTCTGCATTGCATAAATTTGCGTCGGACTAGGACTCCATGTCGAAGAGAGGGTGCTTGCCTGTAAGATGGGCAGTTCAGTAGCATTGCTTTAAGAAATCTGGACTGCTGATGAGACACTGCATATCTTAGCAGGAATTCATATTCTTTGGGTCTTTCGGTAAAGCCACGTAGATATAAAAATAATATTACTTTATATGTGTAAGAATGTTTTTTATCTGGGAGAGATGGATATGTGAAGGAGATGCTCGCTTGTTTATTTTGTGAGTAATATTTAATAGGAGTACCATATTCTCCAGATTAGGAGAAGCACATTTCCCACGTGTATATTTGATCAAAAGTTGGCGGCGAACGTTATAATCCTGCAGGTCTGTGTATGTGCGAGACCAGATTAGCGTCGCTTTGTTGACACGTGGTACAAGTTCTGGATGCATCTTACTTTTCAGAATATGTTAATGTATTTTATATTTACTTTATCAAAGAAAGCTTCACTGCGTCTAGACATTTTTTGTAAGGTCTTGGATTTGTTATGAAGATGACAATTTTTATTTATTACTTAAGTATTACTCACAATCCACCCAGGATGAGTATTATGCAATTTGTACAGTTTTGCTGTGCTGCTTTTAGCAAAATGCAATGTCGCAGTTTTTATTTCGGTGGCGAGACTGCTGATTGGCCTCGCAGAGTCTACACTGGTCATAGAGCTTACCTGATTCGTAAAAAAAAAGATGCAAAACATTGGTCCAGAAGTATCACAAACAGACATGAATGTCTTTCATTATTTTGTGGGAGTGATTCGTACCCTTGTCTGTTTTCTCTGACCATCGTCGGATGACTACGTGGTGTCCCACTTATCCTTCGCCGCAAATGCTTCGTTCCTCCAGAATTCAGAGATTAAACTTCTACGACCACGCACGAATGATGATGGGGGAGCGCGTCATGTACAACATCAGCTCCAGCGCCAAAATCTCGCACGGCAAACCAGACAAGGACTTCTTTGATTGGAACCCACCGTTGAATGAAAATGTTGACGATGACAAGGTAGGTGTCGCGATGGAACGTCGTGAACACGCAAATAGCGCGCATTATGATCGTCGGAGGGTGCGTGAAACGTTACAGTTACTTGGCGTGATTTTGTGCTTTTCTCACTCTCGATCGTGCTAGCCAGACTCAACTTGCTTAGCTTCCGAGATACGACCACATTGTGAGGGCATTTCTTGTCGTTTGGTTGTAACGCGAGTGTGGAGCACAGCGTACGTTGCTGCGATTCCACGTGGCAATCACTGTGTAGTTTACAGGAGTGGGCAGTTGTGAATTTATATTGTCGTGTGTTGTTGCAGAGCGAAGAGCTGCATGTGGTGTGCATGTCTCCCAGCAACTCGGCGAGCCGGCTGGCTGGAGACTTGGCTGCCGCGGACGATGTAAACGGTGAAGGGAAAGAGTCCACGGTGGAAAAAAACGATAAAAATTGCGAAGATATTGCAGACGAGCAGCGAGGGGCCTTTGGGGAACATGAGGTCGCGCTTGGCGACAGGAGTCTAGTTTGGGAGAACCACACCCTGAGCATCTCCAATGACTTGGTGACGTTTAGCTGCACGCCTTTCTGCCACAGTTTCTCCGTTGACCACTTCACGGAGCAGCCAGGCGGGCGGGCGTTGCTCGCCTACCTGCACGGGAAGAAGAAGGAAGACGAGCAGCTGCCGGTGTTGCTCCAGAGCTTCGTCAAGGAATACTTAAAAAGCAGAGTGGCGGGCAACGAGAACCACGTCGTCGTGCGCGAAGCCGCGCGCAGCGACGGCGCGGTGGTGAACGACGACGGTAAGAGGCAGGGAGAGAGCGACGGCATCTTCAAACCCGTCTCCGGCTCCAAGAGGGCCAAGGTGTCCCCGACCGGACGCACGTCGGAGCCGGAGGACGGCGAAGCGGATTGGACGGACGAAAGCGACGAGACCAGTTCCGTCTCCTCCATGAGTTCCACGGCGTCCTCCCAGGGCTGGCCGCCCGGCAGAAGGAAGCAGCCGCTTCCGCTCAACGTGAAGAAGCTCAAGAAGAAGATGAAACAGAAGCGCAAGCCCAAGGTCACCCGTGAAATCCGTTGTGGTGACAGGTGAGCGCGTGCCGTCCGTCCGGCGGAAGTGTGTGGCGCTTGAGCCAGGGGAGGTGCCCGCATCCCGTGTAAATGACTTGTTTGGCGAGGTCGCCGCTTGAACACCGTGAGAAAATCGATTCCTTTTTGAAGGGCTGCCCAGGGCAATGCGTTGTCTGCTCATCGTTTTTTTAAAGTTCCCATCAGTAAATCCATTTTACGGAGCTTTATGGGCTGTCTTTTCGTGACCCTCACATGGCATGTAACTATCGTATAGTGGCAACACATGGACTACACCTGCCTGTCGCCCCCCATCGTTGACTCTCCCCCTCCCGTGGCTGAACACGACAGGCTCAGACACAATAGCCCAGTGTTAAGGCATTTGGTGCTGGCAGTCGTTGGCATCAATAGTTGCCCGGACCATTTTATACGTCAGTTTCTCACGGTCCTGCAATGCCATAATGCATGGGCGCCGCAGTGGTGAGATGTTATCTGCTTGGCATGGTACGCAGGAGGTTGTGTTTTCGATCCCGTCCCTGACTCCTGCTGTATATTTGGAGTTTGCATGTTCTCCCCGTGGTCGCGTGGGTTTTTGTCCGGGTCCTCTGTTTTTTTCCTTCACATTTAGAAACAACAGCGCCCGTTTAGGAGTATTTGGCTGCTATAAATTTCCATGTGATAAGCCACTTTGTTGAGCTGTCACTTGTGATTGCCAGGTCGCTTCTGAAAAAGAGCTGCGTGGCTCAGTGGACCTTACCTGCCAAAATAAAATTAGTTGATCGTTTTTATTTTATTGTTTGCATCACACTCCCGCACACGAGCCAATGCCATCGCTCCAACTCTGTGGCGGTCATCCTCTTGGACATGCTCTCTCCTTTCCTTTGGCTGCCACCACTCCATCACGGTGCTTCTCTCTCTCCGCCATCGTACCTCCCCGTTCACAGCACGTGTTTTATTCTCGCCACGTCAATGTGGGGATGCTTCTGATTTGTGTTTGTTCCCTGACTATCTCGGTGTAATTCACAATGTGAATAACCTATCTACGTGACTGTACCGAAAGACCCAAAGAATATGAGGCTGCTCGTGTACTAATACCACCCACGTATTTTTTTACTTGGACATTAGCCGACGACAGTCAACTCGCGATTATCTGGAGTGGAAATACAAATCACGGGTTATGCACACATGTAAATACGTATTGTTTTATTACGTAGAATGGTGGTGATGATGATGATCTAGACCGGCAGTGTTGTTTTCATTGTTTCTTAAAGTGATTGGTCACTTGCCGGTGTGTTTGTGGTCACTTGAGTACCGAGTCACAGATGCGCACAGAGCGAGGAGCAGCTTGTATAATTAGAGACCGGCTTACATACCTTGATTCCGCATCCCCGGAAAATCCATCCACGGATCATTGGGAGTTGGCTGCTTAAATGAGTTTTTTTTCTTCTATTGCTCCTGTAAGTAGCGTCTCCCTCTTGCATGTTCCAGGCTGGCAGTGGAGGTGGTTCACACCAAGACGTACGCAGACGTGATGTGGCAGAACGGGCAAGTGGAGGTGAACATCCGATCCAATGACTTGATTCCTGTGCAACACATGGATGAAAATGAATTCTGGCCTGGGACATTTGTTATGGACAAACGAGGTGAGGATCGATCATAAACGGACATCCGACGTCGCATTCGCAGCTCGAACGTCGAATCTAGTGG
The DNA here is from genome assembly GCA_014621495.2 of Entosphenus tridentatus. NCBI lineage: Eukaryota > Metazoa > Chordata > Hyperoartia > Petromyzontiformes > Petromyzontidae > Entosphenus > Entosphenus tridentatus. The sequence goes on along the minus strand of JAAXLI020003907.1, from coordinate 5,508 downwards.
GACGGTGGTGGGTGTGCACGCCCGAATTGCAGCGCTGTGGGAATGAGGGTTGGTGGATCGCACAAATCTTGCGAAACTCCCTCCCTTGTAGGGGGCGTCGAGGTGCCATACCCCTGGCATGCCAGAAGTGTGTGGTACATGAAAGTGTGTGGACTAATCTTTCCATCGGTCCCTTCCCTATGGAATCAAGTGTTGCCCCCTCGCACTTGTGAGTATTTTCCGAGTGCTCCGGTTTCCTCCCACCTATCTATTAACATGCATTTATTGGCTGAAAACATCTTTATATGTTTAGGACCACACAGCTTGGGCAATTGTTACCGGCTCACCGCCTTGACTGTCTTCCCGCTGGTCTGTGATTACTCGGCAATTGTGAGATGCATATTTGCATGAACGCCACTTTTTCATTCTTGTTTGTAAAAAATCGATTATTTAAAATGGTTGAAAATTATTTCTAATGTTACATACATCGGTTTGTGAATCGATTGTTGATTGCCAATAATCGTTTCTGCATCTATGGGACTTCTTTTGCCAGTATCAAAAAAAATATGAAAAATAAGAATAGATTTGACCCTTTCTGGCAAGAAACCAGGTGTCAAGATGTTGTCCTTTTAGCGTTTTATGGTCTAACACTGGTGATGAGACTAGGCCGTAAAGCAGGCTGTCTCCGGTATAGGCCAATCCGTTTCAAAGACAATGCTTATACAGTAAAACCACGGATTGTGAGCATAATTCGTTCCGGAAACAGGTTCTGAAATCCAAAGCACTCGTATATCAGTTGTGATCAGGTGACGCTCAGGCAGACAAAGCGTATACACGCACTACTCGTATTGCAAGACCTCGCTCGTTTATCAAATTAATATTTATTTAAAAAATTTGCTCGTCTTGCAAAAACTCGCAGACCAAGTTACTCGCAGTGGAAGGTTTTACTGTATTGTCGGAACATGTTTGTGTGCATGATTTGCCAAAGGTATGTGTGGTTAATGCTTGCTTGATGCCTTGAAAAAGGTATCTATTTGGTGTATGAATCGTTTTTGCAATCAATTATAGATTCCAAAAGTCACATAATCAATAATCGAATGCACTTTACATGCTGTAATGGTTGAACTGATAGGCGGCCGAGAATGTTCAAACCGCACGGTGCATTCCCATGCTATTGGTCACGTGACAACCCATGACGTCCAATATAAAAAACAATCAGTTCCACCGGTAGATCACGGCCTCCCCACACACCGTATTGGTCATGGGATTTTGCTCGGCTATACTTCTCTGTGCTGGTCAGTGCGAGTCGGTGAAGACGCGAGGCTCAGGACCGTTTTGGATATCAGTCGCCGCTGACGAAAACCATGACCGGGAATTGAACTCAAATCTGTCCGGTTCTCAGCGCAGCACGCTAATCGCCATGCCACGTTTCTTCCCAGCCACCACTGTCTACGCAGTTTTTCAGTTTGTTTACAGAGCTGTCAAAGTCCCTGTCGTAAATGTTTCGCAGAGTCATCGATCTATAACGAGCCCAAGGAAGTGTACGGCGTGGTCAAGTCTGCCGACCACAGGGGTCGAACCTGCTGCATCGCATGGTACACCTTGGATGCGGACCGCTTTGGCATGAAGGTGAGAGCCTTGCGTTGACGTGTATGGTACCGGCATGCCCCTCCCAGTTTTTGCCGGAGAACTGTTCAACGTGTTGCCGGCAGTACGTTCAACACATTTGTGAAAAGTTGTCTTAGACGTAATGTGATTGTACCGACGTGGGAACAGATGCTGTTCATGTCCAAGTGTGTTTCTTCGTCATCACTATCATCGTTATCGTCGTCATGTTAAATCTGCTACCGGACGAAGAAATGAAGCGAATAGATAATTATTTACCATCGTGCCCCACCAATTCCATGTTGTATGTCAGAGGATGCAATGTACAAGTGGATCCGATCTAAACTCGTTGGGCCCCACTGCAAAACGAGTTGTGGAGTACGTGTGAGGCATCGTGCTTTAGTGGCAGGAATACTATAAACCTCCCCCATATGGAGTTTTCAGAGTGGGTAAGGCAAAAAAGATTGTAAATGTTGTGGGTTACTAATTCAGCACACCGGTGTGTTGAGAGTAAACCCAATTGCAATGTTGTGGATTTACTCGCCAACACATCCGTGTGCTGAACTAGTAACGAATTGGTACGTTTTGCTTGCGTGACAAACCTCACTATTTGCCTGTGTGTGTCGGGTCGTGGCGGGTTTAACGACACATTTATACCATTGGAACCTCATTTGCCAGTAAAAAATATGATAAAAATTTTTTACCCTTCTATCTGGCACCAAAACTGACACCTTTTTTTACAAGGAGTCATGTTTACATAGACCACAATACCTGCAGCCATAATGCAAACAAAAAACATAACTCTGATAATGTGCACTGTCCCTGAAGATGATTGGTCCACACCCGAGACAGCTTTACTTAGAGCCTAGTCTCACATGGGTTGGACCAGATGACGCCAAAAGGCATTATGACTGCAGGTATTGTGGTCTATGTAAACATGACTCCTTGTAAAAAAGGTGTCAGTTTTGTTGCCAGATAGAAGGGTAAAAAAACAATTATGACACATTTATATTCACGCCATCTTACCAAAAAAAACCCTCTATGGACAGTAATTGGTTGTTGTTGAAACGGTCTCTCTTGGAATCTGTTCACAGGCCCCGATACTACTTCATCAAGAAGAGGATGTCAGCGTTTACGATATCTCTGACCACGCAGACTTTCAGTTCCAGATCTCCGACACCGTTATCCGTTTGAGCAAAAATGAGATGATAATCCCAACCACCGAGGAGGTAATTGTGCAGCCGCATGTGCGTATATATGTTTGTGTGTCATATATTAGACACGGATGCTGTTTTCAAATTGGTTTTTCTTCGTACAAGTGTTACTTAACATGACTGAGATGGCTTGTGATTTAATAAAGCAATGAAGTATTGGAAATATAAATGCCTTTGTTACTACAGAGGAACATATTTAAATTATGATGAAGGGGGGGAGACCAAACCCACAAATATTCAAAAATTGTGGACTAATGTTTTGAAATATTAAGAAGTGCGGAGTCCACTTCCCACCATTTCCAAAAATGACTCCTGTGATCCGTGAAAAAGGTCATGAATAAAGTCAGACTTGTATAATTTCGGCTTGCGGTCCACTACCGTGCCTGTTGTCTGAGATAATCACGGATAACAGGAAGAGACTGGACTCCGATACAGTAACTTTTGCCGACCTTCCCCTACTGGACATGTGTGGAAAAAACGGGCTTCATAGCTCATCAGATTCCTCCAGGATAAATGAAACATTCCGATTCTGACACGCTCAACGTGTTTCAACCAGAACTTGTTTTCTTTTACATTTGCTGGCACTTGTATCAAACAGCCTTGGTTAAGCTGGCTCAGGGGGAGTTGCAAGGAACGGCCTTTATTCGTAATTTCACGGTCGTTTGTCAAGCCTCCGCCTGAATGGAGGTCGTCTCCCCATGCCTTGTGGGTCGTGGGGGTTGCTTATTGGACCTACTTCACCATGCTGGTCCTTGTGGCTTGGTGAGGCAGGCCGGAGCTGCTTCAGATGTCGCCCATGTTGCCTACGGCTGTGAATAAAATTTTAAGTGACCAGGTGCCCTAACCCCATTGCACCATGGGGAACTGTAGACCTGGTAAAAATGTAAAAAATCTATTAATGACGATGGCAGGATGCATGTCTGCTGTTGTCCAATTAAGATATTTTAAATGTTATATTTTTAATTGTTAATTGGCAGAGGAGCGTAATTCCGTATGTGTTCTTTGTTAACCTCTTTCAGCCATGCATTGGGCAAGTTGTGAACATGGACGAGTCTGGGAAAGTGAAGGTGCGGTGGATTAACAACAGTATCTCCAGCTTGTATCCACAGGTGAGGTACATGCAGCAGCCTCCCTCAATGGCAATTCTTAATTTGCTACGAAATTCATGAAGCACTTAAGCGGCTTAACGTTGCATTTGTTCACTGTATTGGTCCACTTAAAATGACACCTCTTGAATGAATACGTCTGTGGCCAAATGTAACTATTAAGGGTGAATAGAAAATAACGAGCCACAGTTTTTATATCAGTTTAAAGGAATCGTATGTTCCTAAATACATGTAGCCATGTATGCTAGTGCAGCAGTTTATGTGAATATAACACGTGGGTTTCTGCATTCAAGAAAGTGTAAATCGTACAATGAACATAATCTATTAGGAACTAAACTTTCATGTAAAGTTCTGTTGCTTTTAAGGACTTATTATACACTGTTGAAATTGATCAAAGGGGTTGTCCAAAACTTTTGAGATGGAACCAGAGCAAAAATCAACCAATGACAAATACACAAACGCATTCTGCAACCGGTATTTTATTTATTTGGCTATTTATTGACTTATTTTGCGCCCCCGCCTATCAGGAGCTCTTTAAGGTAAGCTCGGATTTCGAGGACTCCGACCTCGACTCGTTGGAGGAGGAGTGCGAGGATGATTGGAGCGACGACTACGACAGCTGGGAGACGGACGACGATGGCACCGAGACGGAAAACCAAGCGCCGGCTGCCGCCGTCGAGGACCAGGCCGGCGACGGCCCTGCCAACGCGGTGCCCCCTTCTCCCGCTGCCGACAAGCGCTCCAAGCCCCAGCAGCACCTCTCCGAGGCGGAGGCCGACGGCTCGAAGGGCGCGTCCGGCGGTCGTGCGGGAGCCAAGAACCCCGAAGCGAGCGCCAGGGAACCAGCCGGAGCCGAATCTGGAGCCACGGCGTCCGCGTTGAATCGGGCCAGCATGGATTTACCGGAAATTAAAGGTGAGGCTTTGCCTCTTCGACCTAATAAGGATGAGAGATTTGTGTTCGTACGGCACTTAAACGTGGCAACTCGGAGCGTCCTTGCATCGTGGCGTCTCCTCTCCGCCAATTCCGGTGGCCTGCTGTAGTCTCGCCAAGGGGACTTTTGCGGTGGTAGCTGTCGCTGAGTGGCGCAGGGTGATCGCAGCAGCAGCAGCATCCTGCAATGGGCATTAGTCTGCCAGTAGGTGGACAAAATTGCTATGTTTAGTGTTTTTTTCGCGCGTACGTCATCAGAACTGGAACAGGGTTAACATCTCCCCACCGCCCAACTTAACTTGCGCCCCATGTCACCGCCTGCAGAGGCGACGGTGCGTCTGCTGGAGAGCCTCAAGAACATGACGGTGGAGCAGGTGCTCGTGGGCTCGCCCACCACCGCGGCGCAGCCCTGCCCCGAGAGGCCGAGCCGCGACCACAAGTTCCTCAACGACATCAAGAAGCTGCAGGAGCTGCTCAGGAAGACCATGGACAGCATGACGTGCGCAGAGGACGACGAGGAGGCGGAGAAGCCTTCCAATGAGGCGCGATTGCATTTTCTACGACACTGCACACACACTACGCTGTACGCGAGACACCACGCTATACACTACACACCACATTATACACTACAATACACTATATACTAAAATACACCATATTCATGGTTCTTT
>JAAXLI020003905.1:0-10067 GCA_014621495.2 Entosphenus tridentatus | reverse complement strand
GATGACGTATGCTTGTGTTGCGCCCGAAACGTCGTGATTTATTTTATATTTAATTTTATACCCACGTGACTTTACCGAAAGAACCAAAGAGTATGCAAATGGTCTATTCACGAAGTTTTCGATTCACGGTGGCAGCATCTAACCACCCCCCAGGTGGTACCGGCCAATCCCCTCGGCGATGATGCATGGGGGCTACCCCAAGTGCCTAGCCTGCTGCTTTCGTTAATGTGGCAGTGGCTGTGCTCGGCGCGCCAACCCAGGGCCCTTCCAGCACGCAAAATGCTCCGGAGGTTTCTTCCACAACTCCATTAGCGGCTGTGAGATTGAAGTGGAAATTCCACATCGGCCAGGTTATTGCGCCCCGATTTTTTTTTTTACTACGACGGCGTTGTTTTCATTAATGAAACGCGTAATTTCAACGGCGGCGCACTTCGATGTGAGATGTTAACAGTACGGTAATAGTGGCTACCTCGTTAAGTCCGTATACTCTGTGCGACCGTACAGAACTGACAACTTGTTTATTATTTGATTGATTGGTACATTTATAAATCTGGTAAGTCGGTAAAACCATTTAAAATCGTCAACAGCTTCACTGACGATGATTCGCCATCTAACGTAACATTGTGCCATTGCTTTTGATCGCATAGTTGTGTACAAACCTTACTTTGACGCAAACATGCAACACGCCTTTTGATTTCTTCCGAGCACGTATTCGCTATAAACTCTCAAACAGAGCAATTGAGTGGCTTAATCACTCGCATCTACATAAGCCAATCGCTGTTCTCCATCGGTCATACGAATAAAGAAGAACGCTGGAGTGACGAGACGTTGGGTAACACTAAAACATAATCATTCTCATCGTTGCTGCGGAAAGGCCGTCTTGTTCGACGTGATGTCTTCCGAAAATGCTTTTGAAATCGTCCCACGTGGAGAGACAAACACGGACGAGAGGCGTGTCGTCATCTGTCGAGGATGTCGGTGAAGATGTATTCCGTTTCATAGATGTGTTCTTGGATGTCGCTTTCGAGTGAGCTGATGAAAGCAGGCTGAGGTTGGTCCTCCTTAACGATTTCCTCAAGTTACCCCCCCCTCCATTCACATCTTTTCCCTTTTTGTTTATTTGTACCTCTGTTAGGATACATTTCGTATTACTATATCTCGCTCGGCCGTAATGCGGAATATTATTTCCGTTGAATTAAGGAAGAAAAAAGGGCGACGTCTTGTTTCGGTTGTTAAAGTATTTATATTATTCCAGTATTTGAGAGGGAAAAAACTACCCAATATAATGACAACTGTCTTCATTTAAACTCCATTACAAACGGGCTCAGTCCTTATGTGCAATTAATTTCGATTGATTGATCTCTGGGTGTGGAGATTTGAGTGTTATCCCCTCGTGTTTATGGGTTTTCTCCGCGTAATCCGGTTACTTCCTACGTGAAGCCAAACACTCATTTATGGAATTGTTCAAATAACTCAATGCAAGACCCTCTTTAAAAAAATAATCTCCAGACTCGGTGGCACTGGCAACTAATTTTTTACATAAATAAACTCTGCGAAGGAAATACTCGAGCATTTTTATGAGGGTATTTAGCCTACTATATGGTTTGCTTTTTACAAACTACTCGAGTTAGTAGACGGAATCGTGGCTATATACAAAAACAACTAAGTGTGTGTCCAGGGATCCTAATGGTAACGTAATTGTCATATATCTACAGTAATACCAAGCCTTACATCTCCGCCTTTTAAGTAATTTCGCAAATATATCGTACCTTTATTATTAATACCGCTACTCGAATTGCGTCGCCTCAACGCCACAGCATCGTCCGTCCATTCTCGTTACACGTCACCTCTCAGCCTTCGCCTCGACCACCACCACCACCACCCACTACCACCCACCAATGACGACCCTGTAAGTCCCTTGGATTGACGTCGTTTCGATATTCGTCGACGCACCTTTCAGGAAAGCGTCCCTGACGTGAACAAGGGTATTTACTGTATTTATTTTTAGCTGGGAGGGAACTCAAACAGCCATTGCTTGGCCTTTGAAGCTCTGGAAAAGTTTTTTTTTCTTCTTTTCTCAACAGGGAAGAGAGGTGTGGTGCCCAAGTGAGTGTTACGTTGTGTGTCGTGGTTAGCGCTACGACGACCCGAGTTCGATTCCCGCGCACGGCCATCACCAGTGACCATTATCTGAACCGGTCATGGGCCTTCCCCTAGGTCGACTCGGCCTCAAATGAGTACCCGATGTGGTGTGTGAACGTCGCCACGAGAGAGACAAATGTGGCCGGGCGTGGTTGTTGGCCACCCACCCCCCTTGGTGTGCCGTGCCGGCCTTTATAGGTGCAACTCGTTAACAGCATCTTCTTGGTTTTTTCGGTAAAGTCACGTAGAAGGGAAGTAATAAAATAATAAAAATAATGGTCTATTTTATTTTATTATGTTTTATTATTTTTATTATTTTATTACTTCCCTTCTACGTGACTTTACCGAAAAAACCAAGAAGATGAATTCCTGCAGTCACGAAAGCTTTAAATCGATCGTTAACAGCACTTGCACCAACAGTCTATTCACGCTATACGGGGGGGGGGGATCTTTGTCTTTGTTTTCCTTGAGCGCGCTGGAGGACATTGCTGTGAGGTTCCTGTGGCTACTGTGCGACCCTTGGTTGGCTTTTAGCGTCCGCATCGTTGTCGCACTTTGCAGATTGACACGACTTCTGGAGAGGCTACGGCTCCCTTCTGGGCAGGACTTAACACCCGGCCCTGTGAGTCACAGTGCACACGGGCGCCGCTTAAGCAGAGAGTGGCACCTTGTGCTTTTAAATCGCCTCCCCTGATTCCACTACTTCAGAAACCAAATCTGGACCGTGCAAGTCTAGCAAATAATAGACCAGCAATATCTAACCGACCTTTTTCGTCGAAAATTATTGAGCCGCGTGGGTGGCTCAGCAGATCAAAGATATTGTTTAAGGATTTAAGTTGTTGGAGCCATTTCAGTCGGGCCTTCGAGTGATGTATAGTACGGTAACAGCCATCTATTCATGATTTTGGTGCACTCACCATCTTAGCACTTCTGGATCTTAGTGCCGCTTTCGATTCTGTCAACAATTTTATTTCGCTAAATCGTCTTGACACTTCTTGAAGTGTCTCGGGCACTGCTCTCTGTTGGCTAATGTCATACTTGTCCAACAGAGATTTGGGCGGCCGCTCATCTGTTAATGGTTTAGTATCCTCAGGGGCTCCTCAGGGCTCAATTTCGGGGCCTCTGTTGTTCAGCCTGTGTATATTCTGCTACCACTTGGTCAAATGTTTCGTCGTCGTGGCTTGAATTGCCACATTGATGCTGACGGCTCGCAGGTTTATCTTACGACTATACGACTGATACCATACTTTCAGTTTCCATACGGTCACATTGTCTTGCTGAGGATGCACCTAACATTTCTTAAATGAAATTGTGATAAGACAGCGATTATGTTGTTGGGCCCTCCACATCAAGTGCGTAAAATTGGATGGTTCTGGTATGGCAATAGAGGGGATTGTTATTCAGTCTTCCTCTGAGGTCAGAAACGTGGGTGTTATCCTAGACCCCAGTTTGACATTTTGAGGCCCACGTACGTAATATCACCAACATCTCGTGTTTTCATTTACGCAACATAGCTCTCGACCCAAGCTGTCCCTTCCTGATGCTGATAGGCTGGTGGTGCATGCTTTTATATATATATTTTTTTATCAAGGTTGGATTACTGTAATTCCTTACTTGCTGGCATTTCTAAAAGTGTTTACATAGATTACAAGTCCCGGGGTTTAACCAGATCAAAATCTTGTGACTATATCAATCCGATTCTTTCTTTGCTGCACTGATTCTTCTTCTCGCGTTTAAGGCCTTGAATGGGCTGGCACTTAAATATCTCACCAATCTGCTTAAGTTTTATATTCCACTGTGAAAACATAGTTTTGCTGATTCTGGTCTATTAATTATCCCAAAGACCAGACTTTGTTCTGTAGGAGATGGAGCTTTATGCAGCCAGGCTCCGTGATTGTGGATTTCCCTTCCTCGGTCCATTAGGGAATCTGTCTCTGGTTACACTTTTTAAGTTACTCGCACTACTGCTGGCGGAAGGGCCTCCACTAGCAGGAGCTCTAGAGAGCTACCTCGAGAGGGTATTTGGCCTACTCTTCCATGGTGGGGGTGCCTACACTTTACCGCACCACACACGACATGCTGCTCATCCGTCGTGTTACCCATTTCATACACTTGGGTGGACAGAAGCAACGGACTATTTCAGAAACGTCCCCACTTTTTTCCAACTGTCCCACCATCAGGTATATTATAATCTCATTTAATGGGTTTGCCACAGTGGCGAGATGTTAACAGCCTCGCCTGGTCTACAGGAGGTCGTGGGTTCGATCCTGACCCTGAAGCCTGCTGCAGTATATTTTGAGTTTGCATGTCTCTCTCACCGTTGTCGAGTGGATTTTTTCTCGGGTCCTCTGGTTGCGTTTCAAATATGCGTTTCAAGTCTTTGGCTGCCATACATTTCCACAGGATAAGCCACTTCGTTGAGCTATCGTTTGTGGCCAGGTCGCTTCTGAAAGGGAGCTATAGAGCTCAGTGGGCCTTACCTGGTAAAATAAAATTTGGTTTAACGGTTGAGTTTAACGTCGGTGATCTCCTGTGCGGATTGTTCACAGCCGCATGGCTGTCTGAGATGTCAACGTTGTGAGGCATTGCGAACGCCGTCGCTTGCTGGTTTTTTAGCCGCTCGGAAAGTCAAACGGCTCAGACAAGCTTCGTCCCCGACCTTCCGGCAAAGTCGACAAAAAATAATCGTGATGTGATTGGATTCATGTTTCTTTTTTTTTACGTATGTGTACGGTTTGTTTTTTTAAGAGCCCAGATTGTGCAACAGTAATTATTCAATTACAATTTTCGTAATTGATCCCGGATGGATTGTTGTTGATTAATCGACAGTATTTTTTTTTTCCCGTGTCCATTTACAAAGACTGCCGTCATGGTTATGCAGCGGCATAGATCGGTAATAGCATTGGTACAGCCACTCTGGCCCAGCAGAGCTGTGTCCTTTGGCTGCATGCAGGTGCACCTTCTCTTTATAGCCGCTGCTGACAGATCATTAATATATATATCAAACTCAGTGGAGGGCCTAAGATGGGTCCCGGTGGCACCAACTGTAAAATGATGAGATATGGAGTCAGCATTTCTGACTTACCACCTGCTACAGTCGGTTAGATAAGCGCGATTCAAGCCGTGTTAATGCATTCATGGACACAGACCCGGTGCTGACAACCTATTGCAAACGCCACATTATGGCTCTTTTTTTCTTTTTTTCCATTGTTCCAAGAACGCAGCGCCAACGAGTTCTTTTGGAGCAAAAGGCGCGGGGCAGTTTGATCCCGTGAAATTCCGCGAGGGCAAACGCCGGCCAGGAGACGCTTCCTCCCGCAGCCCTGAGTTGCGCCCACGCGGCTGGCTGTGAGCCGACGGGTCGTGCCTTTTATCAGGAGCCAACCGGTGGCGACAGGGATACGGGGGGGGGGGTAGAGGTAAGCGTCTAAGCCCGTTGACGTCACCTGTATACCCCAGCCACGTGAACTTAGTGGCTTGACTCCTGCACGCCTTCCATTGGCTGAGGAGAGGCAGACTCGGCCTCTTTTCACCTTAAAACAAATACGTGCAATTTAAAGGCGCAGCCCCGCAAATGCATGGCCACGCGCCACTGCCGGCGGCAGAGCCTCCGCTAGAGGGAGCTCTGTAGAACTCTCTTCGAACGGGTAATTTTGGCCTACTCTTCCATGCTGGCCAAACGTCTTGGAAGAGGTGGAGACTCGCCTGCACCCGACCCCAACACACAAGGCTCTGCCGATCGACAAACTGTGACTTACCCATTAGTACGCTTTTGTGTCTCCATAAAGCCCCCAATTACATGTGATTTGATACAATCTTGGGGAAAACGGTCAAATGCCCCCTTAATCATCTTCGTGTTTGCGGTGACGCGTGATAAATATTGCGATGGTCATCCCGACCACTTGCGCGGGAACGATGACGAACCACAATGGGAGGCTGCACAATTAAAGCCGAACTGTGTGTGCGTTGGCTTTGAGTCGGATTCATCTGACTCACAGTTTAACTGTCGTACGCTCTGGAGGCCATTCAGCCGCGTGTTCGCCCAGTGCAGGAATGTGTTCGTCGTGCCATCAGCGCCTGTGATTTCGCTTTGATGCATACGGAATACGGCAGGCATTCATTATATAACAGCGGCTGTGTGTGTGTGTTTGTGTGTGCGTTGGCTCCTTGCATCACCTCTTTAACAATCTCTGTTTTCATTTGAAAGGGGCCTTGTGTGCGTGTGGGTTGAGCGGTGGTGCAGCGGTCGGCACATCGAGCTCTGAACCCGGCGACCCGTTTTTGATTCCGGGGTCACGTGCCCAAGTGCCAAAAGCACCGGTCCTGGGCCTCCCCTACGTCGACTTGGCCTTACATGAGTACTTGGCATGTTGTGTGAACATTTGCACTGGGGAGACAAAACGACTTGGATGTGCTGCTGACTGAACCACTCTCTCGTGTTTCTCGCAGGCCTTAATAATTGCCCCCCCCCCTTCCCCCTTAGCAGCACTCCCCCTAATACGTCTATAAGGCTACGTGCGGTGAATCTTTGTCTTTTGTGTGTGTGTGCCAATGTGTGATATGCCATACGCTGTGATATTAGATATATGATCAAGCTGGTCGAGATTGACGGACTATGTACACACAAATGTGACGAAAGGTCAACGGAAACCAATTGTGTTGTTGTTGTTGTGAACGACGGCTGTGAAATAACCTCTGGTGGTGGCTCAGCTCTACCACACGTGTCTGATCCAACACCTGGCGAGGAGGCGATGACAGGGTGTGATGCTCGGGTTACAAAGCACGTTGCGCCTCTTCAAACAGATTCATAGCGAAGGCATAGTGGCATTTTTATGAGCGAATGTGCAGTAAATAGCAAGGGAGCCGGCAAGACTCATCAGGATTCCACAGATGTTGCGTCGCTCCGTGTGCGGGCCGCCCTAGCATGTCCTTGTCTCGCGTTGTTCGGCTTGTTTAATTTATAATGCGTCTCTTTGCCATCCTCACCTATGCCGCTGTAGTACGTGCCCCGATGCTTGTGTTCGCCAAGATGCTCTGGGACAATTGCAAAACCAATTGAGGCAACGGCGTGCCCGTCGCGGACGTGTCCTCTCGTCTGAGTTGAAATTGAAATTGTTTTGCCGCGGCTTAAGCAGCAAGTTCAGGAACCGCTTGTCGGGATTCAGAAGAGGTCGTAGGTTCGATCCCGAGCATTGACGCCTGCTGTGTATTTGGAGTTTGCATCTTTCTCTCCATGGTCGTGTGGATTTTTTTCCGGGTACTCCAATTTTTCACTCCACATTGAGAAAACGTGCGTTTGGAGTGCAGTATTCGGCGGCTGTAAATGTCCACGTGATAAGCCACGTTGTTGAGCGATCATTTGTGTGGCGACGTCGCTTCAGAAAAAAACATCTATGGAGCTCATTGGGCCTTGCCTGGTAAAAATAGGAAAAAATGTTTAGTTTAGTTCAGAAGAGATTTTTTTAAAAAAGGTGTCATGCTATTTGGTCATCATTTTCTTTCATCCCACCTCCTGTAGGAGGCAAAGTCGTGAGTGGTGGATTGGCTTATTCGCAGGTTTTCGACGCTCTCCGACACACAGCCGTGATTAACGGGAGCCTTGCACAGTGAAAATGACGCCGCCCGGCAAGACTGCGCGTCTCCTAAGTCTAAATGCCGTACGAGCCTGTAACCGCGGTTTAATTGGATGCTTCACATCGGTGTAAGGCCACGGAGAGGTATGGGGTGAATGCGATGATTGGCACGTGTGAGACTCCAGGGACCCAGAGAAACAATGCAGTCACCTTTCATTAACATTTGCAGTATCGTGATGCTATTGGTCAGACGGTTATTTGAATTGCAAATGCTTTAATCTTGGGACTATGATATTGTGCATTTGTCAATTGTTGCAGTGGGGTGGTGTTATAATAGGTCACCAAAAATATATGGTCGAGACGGTGTTGATTTAAATTTTGCGTAAATGTGTCGACCTAAATTTATAATGCAGTCTTCATGAACAGTTTGTTAATAACCGTCTAACCTTGAATACTGCTGAGACGGTCACAATAAGTACATTTTGACTATCGTAGGCTAAAGGAAAAAACGCTGGTAAATTGCCGTACAAAAAGCCACACTGTTAATCTGAGTGTTACAAAACACTTAATGTAGCTTTACATTACCACTCGTAGCCTTTGCCGCCGTTTAATTTTCACATCTGGTTAAAAAAAAATTGACGTCAGGGCACTTTCAGTTTGTCCTCGCGGGCGGGGGGGGGCGGAGTAGTAGAGGGGGGCGGAGGCTGGGGTGGTCTGGCCTCATTTATCATGTTATTGTCACATCAGTGAAGAGCGCCTCTGCTCATTTACACGAGGGCCTTGTCGCGATAGAACCAGCGGGCGGGCGGGCCACGAGCGGGGCGCGAGCGATGACACTCTCAAGCAGCGGCACTCTCTGTGCTCCGGCCCGCCGCTCCGCGCAGATGGTGCCGTGGCTCCACGGCGCCCCGACCCGCCGGGTCTCTCGGCCGGTGCCACCGCCGGAGCAGGTGGCTCATTAAGGAGGTGGGCCCAGGTGAGCTCTCTGAAAAGGCGGGCGCGGCGAGCTTCCCATTATTTTCTGCCCGCGCGGGCACCACCTCTCTCCCGAAAATCCGGACCGCTTTTTGACTCGCTCGTGGAAGCCGGCCAAACGCAGGCTACCGTCTGCAGTCAAGGACGTTCTGTCTTAGGTCGGAGTCATGGGGCCTTTCTAACCCCCGCCCCCCCCCCCCCCGGGGTATGCTGCGTCCCCGTTGTGTGCCCCAAAAAGTTGTGTAGTGGTCAGCGTGCTCGTGCTCGCGTGAGTTTCGTACGCGCGATGTCCGCCGTGTGCTGCGCGCGTACACGTCCATTTGTTGCTGCAGGGGCCCTCGTTGACATCCGGCGGGGCAAAGATGACAAAAGGTGGAGGCCCTGCTATTGCTTGCTCGAATAATCTGCTGGCGGAATGGCCTCTGCTAGAGCTCCAGAGGACCCCTTTCTAGAGGGCATTTTTGGCGCACTCTCCCACGCTGGCCAGGCGTCTTGGGAGAGACGGACGTATACCCGCACTTTATCTCACACAACGTGACCTGCTGATCGATTAACTGTGGTGTACCCGTTTTTACTGCTGGGTGGAGAGCGAGATGGGGGGGGGGATTTAACAATTTTTTCCCTTGCTTTAACCACCGCGCTGGTCTACTTTGCATACATCCAATTATATTATTTTGGGCTTCTCAAAACGTCTGAACGACCCGGCGGTATTTTCTTCATGACCGAGCCTGATTCTGCTGATGAGAGCCAGAAAGTGAAAACCGATTCGGAGTTTGCTGCTTAAATAAATGCTTCCAGCTAACGTTGGTTTGTAAAGGGCATCAGATTATTGGACACAACCTATTTTCAATTCATTGCAGACACGGGCACAAGTTCAATGAATTGTCTTCCGAACTCTAAAACAATACGTATGTACACGTTCATATTGAAGGAAAGTTTAAATTGCTCTGAGGAACGTTCCCTTTGAAGACAGTGTGATTATTCCCTTGCAAGTGCAGTATTCGGTGTATTTGAGTGGCAATGTTCTCGCGGATAATTTTGAAAATGATTCACAAAGCAAATGGAACAAAATTTCCGCCCTCCTTTGAAAAGAGAAACGCTGTGAAATATCTGAAGTAGGAGACACATATCCTCGTCTGGTACACCTCACTTTAGAATGCCCCAGCTGCATGCCATGAAACACATGAGTAATGGAACTCCATGTGATTTCAAACTCCAGAACTCTGGCATGATACTCAAAGTGCATTCACCACTCCTCCTTGTGTCGTCCTTACCTTCACAGGCGCTCGCTAACAGCACTTGCCCCAAGAGTTTGTTAAGGCTATGGGGAGGAGGGGGGGGGGGGGGCTATGCCTTTTGTGAAGCATGGCACGGTGA